>CALNHX010000030.1:467869-704067 GCA_940337035.1 Agriotes lineatus
GAGAATAATTTTAATAATACAATATTTGTCACGACAGTGTCTTGCTTTACGCGGACAATCTAATAAATTTGAAAGCAATAACGGTAATTTTTTAAAAGCTGTTGAGATGATCTCAAAATGTGATTATGTTATGTCAGAACATGTGCTTCGGACTCAAAAGTCACAAAAAAATGAAACACGAATGGTAAATTATTTAGGGGACAAAATTCAGAATGAAATAATATATGTCATTGGTAACAAAATTAGAAATAATATTTTGGATGTAATTAAAAAATGTAAATACTATTCTATCATTCTTGACTGTACACCGGATATTAGTCATATCGAACAAATGACTATAATTTTTAGATTTACAATGTTGAATGAGTCCTCAAAAAAAAATTGAATTACGCGAGCATTTTATAGAATTTTGTCCTATTAATGATTCAACTGGAGTGGGTTTAAGTGAATTTTTAATGAATTTACTTTCAAAGTTGAATTTAAATATTTACGACATGCGTGGCCAAGGGTACGATAATGGGGCAAATATGCGCGGCAAACATAATGGTTTGCAAAAAAAAAATCTAGAAATAAATCCGCGAGCATTTTTTCTGCCGTGCACAGCCCATACATTAAATTTAGTAGTGAACGATGCTGCTAAAGTTTCTTTTGAGACTTCTGGTTATTTTGATATAGTTCAAGAATTATTTGTTTTTTTTCTGCGTCGGTAAAAAGATGGTCAATTCTGAAAAAACACACAACAAATTTAAATTTAAAACCACTTAGTGATACACGGTGGTCTAGTAGAATAGACGCTGTGAAGCCCCTGCGTTACCAAATTGGGCAAATATATGATGCATTGGTAGAAGTAATTGAAGATCGTTTATCCGTACAAGACCACAGTGCTTCACATCAAGCCAAATCTTTGGCATTAAAAATTCAGAGTTATAAATTTTTGTGCTCAACAATTATTTGGTACAATATTTTAATCAAAATTAATGTTTTGAGCACGATGATGCAAAATCCTACTATAAATATAAAAACTTGCTTAGAGCATTTTAAAAATTTGTTAGATTTTTTCTTAGCTCTTCGATCAGATGAAGAATTCAATGTTCTTACAGACGCTAATACACTTGCGGATGAACTCGGTATTGAACCTAATTTCCCTGCTGTTCAGTCTGTTAGACCACGAAGAAAACCCAGACAATTTGATTATGAACACAGTGATGAACCAATTATTGATCCACAAAATTATTATAAAGTTAACGTTTATTTTAATATATTAGATCAAACTTTATCGTCTTTAAGAGACAGATTTGAGGGAATAACAAGATATGATACTATGTTTGGATTTCTCTATAATATGTTTGATTTAACGGACAACGAGCTATTACAATGTTGTAAAGATTTACATCTTCATCTAACTGATGATTCTAGAAAGGAATCAGATGTAGATGGAATAGAATTATTTGAAGAGATAAAATCTTTAAAATTACATCTTAAACCTACTTCAGCTGAAAAGCATCAGTTAGAGCCCCAGTCCATTCTTGAATATATTTTTGAAAATCAGCGCATAGCATAATTTCCAAATATGTCAATAGCTCTAAGAATATTACTCACGTTACCAGTTTCAGTTGCGTCTGGTGAGAGATCTTTCTCCAAACTAAAAATTATATGCGATCCACAATGTCACAAAACAGATTAAATAATCTGTCTGTAATAGCAATAGAAAGCGACACGATGGATTCCATCGATTTAGAATTAGTAATTAAAGAATTTGCGGAGAAAAAAGCTAGGAAAGTTGCTTTTTCATAATTTTCTAAAATTTTGTTGTTTTTTTATTAATTTTATTCCACTATTTTTTCTGTAAATTTTATTGTTAATAAAACTTTTTTAAAATATCTGTTTTTCACTTAAATTAATTTGATTTGTTGCAGTTAAACTAGGTATGTACTACATAAAACTTATATTTTATAACAAAAATGTAAATTTTGGGGCGGCAAATTTGGCTCTGCACACAGGCGGCCATTGATGCTGGCGCGGTCCTGACTCTAATAAAATTTTTTGATAGGACCGGAAGTAAAGAAGTTACGCGTATTTTTGTGTTAGCACTTTTACAAAACGACCAAGGCCTGGAAGTAATTTTTTACAGTTCCGGTAGTTCTAATAGGAGTTCTAGTAGCACCCGGACGAGTTTTATCGGTAACTCTAATAACATTTTTTGATAAGACTCGAAGTAAAAAAGTTACGCGTATTTCTGTGTTAGCCCTTTTACAAAACGACCAAGACCTGGAAGTAATTTTTTACAGTTCCGGTAGTTCTAATTCTAATAGGAGTTCTAGTAGCACCCCGGGGAGTTCTATCGATAACCCATAATACCCATAACCTTTTCAATTCCAGTTCTATGAAAAAAAGTCCTTCGAGTTTGCCATAGAACACGCCAAAGTCCCACAAGAACTTCCGAAGAAATTTTAAAGAAATTGCTTCTAGGATCTAGTCGTTTTGTAAAAGTTTTAGCACAAAAATGCGCGTAACTCTTTTACTTCGAGTCTTATCGAAAAATGTTATTAGAGTTATCTATAGAACTCGTCCGGGTGCTACTAGAACTCTTATTAGAACTACCGGAACTGTAAAAAATTACTTTCAGGTCTTGGGTCCTTTTGTAAAAGTGCTACCATAAAAATAAACGTAACTTTTTTACTTCGAGCCTTATCAAAAAATGTTATTAGAGTTATCAATGGAACTTGTCCGGGTGCTACTAGAACTCCTATTAAAACTACCGGAACTGTAAAAAATTACTTTCAGGTCTTGGGTTGTTTTGTAAAAGTGCTAACATAAAAATAAACGTAACTTTTTTACTTCGAGTCTTATCAAAAAATGTTATTAGAGTTATCGATAGAACTCGTCCGGGTGCTACTAGAACTCCTATTAAAACTACCGGAACTGTAAAAAATTACTTCCAGGTCCTTGGTCGTTTTGTAAAAGTGCTGACATAAAAATAAACGTAACTTTTTTACTTCGAGTCGTATCAAAAAATGTTATTAGAATTATCGATAGAACTCGCCGGGGTGCTACTACAACTCCCATTAGAACTACCGGAACTTAAAAAAAATTACTTCCAGGTCTTTTTGTAAAAATACTAACACAAAAATCGGCGTAACTTCTTTACTTCCGGTTCTATCAAAAAATGTTATTAGAGTTATCGATGGAACTCGCCGGAGTGCTACTAGAACTCCCATTAGAACTACCAGAACTTTAAAAAATAAAAAAGATATTTTTTTCTGGTTAATAAAAATTTAATTTAATTTTTTTTTAAATCTTTTTTTTGTTAGAGTTCTAGTAGCACCCCGACGAGTTCTATCGAAAAGTGTAATGACATTTTTCAGTAAGTATGATTGAAAAAGAGTTATAGTGGTATTAGTCCGATGAAAATGTGAAGTTAGCACCCCAAATTTTCGATCCACATTTTTTTCTCTTAAATACATAGAACTATTTTTAAAAATAGCAAGGAACTCTAGAACTCTTTGGGGTGCAACGGGAACTCTTGAAAAAAATAACATTTTTTGAAGTTGTGGTGCTAACTTCACAGGGGTACGAAGTTTCTGGGTACGAAATGCGGGGAGACGAAATATCCCGGGAACGAACTTTCCGCATCTCGTTTCTCGCAGGTGTATCACCCCAACTTTCTGGTTACATGTGATTGGTGGCACTGTAAGTTTATGCCAATTCGAGGTTAGGTTACTTTTTGCGTCAGTTTTGAAAAATCACAAAATAATATGAACAACGACAACGTTGTATAGCGATGGGACCAAAATTATGTATAACAGCAATGAGATAGCATGAACAAAAGCACATAATACCTACTTGAGTAAGAAAGAGATAACCGCACAAAAAAGTTATTTCAGTAGGCACAGTTAGTTGACATGACATATGCCGCATATGCCATAATTAAAATGAGTGTCAAGTCTACTAAAATATTTGTTTCTATGTTCATCTCTTTCTTCTTCAAGCTTTGAATTCTGTTTTTATTAATGCTATCTTATTGCTGTTATATAAAGGTTGTTAAGTCATTTTGCTGTTGTAGATGCTTAATTGCATTTCACGCCTTTAGGGCAACTTGTTGCTATGTTAAAACCATTTTCAATCTTTGCGCACAAGTACAATCTCATCTTCCGCACATTTGATTCAGGTCATTTTGGTATTTTAAATAGCCACCTAGGCTTTAGGGCAGCGTGCCCGTATGCTAAACCCTTTTAGTTCTTTATTTGGCT
Source organism: Agriotes lineatus (assembly GCA_940337035.1). NCBI lineage: Eukaryota > Metazoa > Arthropoda > Insecta > Coleoptera > Elateridae > Agriotes > Agriotes lineatus. The sequence goes on from CALNHX010000030.1 coordinate 472,120, forward strand.
CCATCGCCTAATTCCAGAATCATGATTTCGCGCATATTTGGCCCCAAACGCAGTATTTCTCGTCGGTTGGAGCCCCCCCTCTGATGGCGCTTTGGCAGCCGAGCGTTATCGCTCGCAAGAATTCCGAATCTTCTAGAAAACACGCCGTTGTGGCGTGATACCATCGACGCCGGCATTAATTTGTTTCATTTTATCGCCTCGCGATTGGCTGCCGAGGTTTAGTCACGTGGGGACGCGACCGATGTGACCTGTGGCAGCGCTTCCCTCTGGGGAGTTGATCGCAGCCCGTTGCAGAGAACGTTCGTGTGGTGGTTGTGAGTGTGAGTTTCGAATTGTCTTCGGCGTAGCGTGGGTGCTTTTTGAGCCCAGTTCCTGCTCCCGTAAGTAAGGGATCGTGCCCCCTTCATCTCGACCTTCGAGGATCTGTCCCGCAGAACGAAAGTGGCCCATTTTTCGTCGTCCAGTTGTACGCGTCCTGACGCGTCTCACGTCGCCATTATGGCGGATGTCCACTCATCCCTATAGCCGTCGAACATCGAATGTACCTGCCACCTAAGACTGCAGCCTGTCGCAACTCAACTGTACCAGGCTCCCCAACCGCCTACATATTAAGGTATGTGACTTTGAACTGATTACCGCTGTGAACGCGAGTGTACCTGTCCCGCGGAGAGCATTTAAGCCCCGCGTACGAGCTGTATTGGGACGCCGCGAGCGAGCCCGTCACATCTCTTGTGCCTACAGGCACTGTCGTCATATTTGTTCACTACTGTTTGCTGCGTAAGGCGTCGCGCCCGCATATTTGTACATTCATTCCAAATTACAGACTGTCCATGTTGCAAGTGCTAATTTGTTCATTACTGTTTGCTGCATAAGGCGTCGCGCCCGCATATTTGTACATTCATTCCAAATTACAGACTGTCTATGTTACAAGTGCTACTTTGTTCATTACTGTTCAACATCTGTCGCTAGGTTTAGAGCGCGCGCCAGCTGGTGTTCTTAGATATAATCTATTTATAGATATAGGGCGACGCACTCTGCTGCCCCATTGTAACCCGTGAGTCAATACATGATTTGTTAGTTAAGGGAACTATTGTTTTGTTTCGACTTGTGCATGTTCTGTTTCAGATAAGCGCCCCCTTCAGTGTACTGATTATTGTGCGACGGGACGAGGGAGCTTTGAGCGTACAGGTGGGTGAGACAGCTCCGTAGTCGCGGTCGGATTGGCACCTAATTACAATCCTTGCATAAGGCAATCTCGAAATTGTTATTTGACCTTGCAACTCTTGAGTAATCCTATCGACGGAGTATTTTGCGTGCTTCGCTCCCGTCTAACCGTCCAGGCCCGGTTAGTCGGGTTAAGACAGGCTTGGTGGCGCCCTCATAATTCTGACATACCCTATATATATATATATATATGCCTCAACACGCTTGCCCAGAACGTATCGTGTGACTCACGCCCGACTCCCTGAGCGTTCCAGCCGTGGCCTTTAGCCTATTTTGAACCGATTTCAGGGCAAGTGTGCCAGTTTTTCAGGACTGATTCCGTGGTGCGATGCTCACCTTGGGTGGGTGTCGTAAAGTTCTTTTAATACCGTAACAAGGTTGCCAAAAATTGTACGGAACATGGCAATTCCATGAGTTGGAAGGGCTCTGATTCCATTCGCCGGAATGCATTTCGCCAGATATCAAGATCGAGGACACTATGCTGATCGTGGAGACAACACCGGCCGTGGCAGTGAAAAAAATTTATCAAAGACCGCAACTAACCTAAACAGGCTAGAACGAAACAGTACTTTGCCGAATTTCGTTATATGACACGCACCCTACAATCCGAGGAATAGCTTTCCGGTGAAATAATTATCCGGTGAAATAATTATCTGGCGAAACGAATTCCGGCGAATGGGAAGGCCACGGTTGGAAAAGGTTCAAATACTATTGGCCACACGAGTAACCAAAGTAATTATTGCATTTTCTATTTCGGTTATTCTTATGGCAAATTTGAACCTTTTCCAACTGCCATGTTCCGTACAATTTTAGGCAACCTGTATAGTTATGTCCCCATCGGTATTTTGGGCAGGAACTGTTCTCAGTCCAGCTATTTCTTTATTCTAAATTTTTATAAAATTCGAATAGAGCACCTTCACTTACCAATCAATTATACTGGTTAGATTAGCTTTATAAAAATAGTAAATAAAAATAATAGAATTCACAGCGTAAACACTGTAGAAAACTGCTCCGTGTTTAAAATCGCATTCAAGGTGTTTAACAAGAGAGCTTGATTGTGAAAATCGGAGTGCTACTAGCAAAATACCTGAACAAAATAACTGTAGTGTTTATAGCGAAGTTACGAAATCAGCTTCTGTGAAATATATGAAATTTGTTGAAACTGAATGGAATGTTAACTGTAGGGTCGCATATTGCAGTTCTTGACCTCTGATCCTTGCACATTTAAGGTGATTGCAGTTATTGGGTTTTGTAGATAATTTCGACTTTTATAAAAAGAACAAATAGAAAATCAAGATGCCTAGTAACTGCGGGGAGTGTAGTAGGAGCATGTCGAGACAAGATGTAGATAATATTAAATGTACCTACTCATTCCAAAATTATGTTTCATACTGCTTGTGTTAATTTAACCGAAGAAACTACTTCAAAGGATGCATGGAAATGTAGTAACTGCGCTTTTGAGGGTAAAGATCCTACCTTAACAGATATTTTAAAGGAACTGAAATCTTTTAGATCGGAACAAGCCGAAATCAGTGATTCTGTTAATCTTTGTAACGAAAAAATAGATGAATCCTTAAACCGCCAAGAAAAAATATTGAATGAATATCTGCAAAGGATTGAAAATCTAGAGATCAAGAATGCTGTTCTGGAAAAGGAGAATTTGGTGTTACATCAAAGGTTAAATGATATGGAGCAGTATTTCCGAAAAAAACAGTGTGGAGATCCAGGGTGTTCCAGAAGCTAAAGACGAGAACACGTTGATGATGGTCCAGGCAGTAGGAGCAGCTGTTGGATTCAATATCTATTCCGAGATGAGCACGACCTACACAGCCTAAAGGAATAATAGTCAAGTTTACTAGACGTATGGTAAAGGACAATTTTATGAAGGCTAAGAGAGTTAAAAGAAATCTGCAAGTCAGCCTTCGGGACGACATTCGGAAATTGTCACCGACCAACTATCCTATTTACATCAACGAGTCACTCACCCAACAAAATAGGCAACTGATGGCTAAAGCGCGAGAATATAAGAAGAACAACAATATTCGTTACCTATGGACTCGAAATGGCAAAATATTTATGAGAGCAAAGGATGAGAGTAAGAAATTTGTGATAAAGTCTGTAGCCGATTTCAAAGATGTCCATTAACAATAGAAGAATTACATTTTACTATCCAAATGTACGAGGGCTGAAGACTAAATTACGTGCTTTATACAACAACGCTCGCAGTAAACACTGTGACATTGTGTTTTTAACAGAGACTTGGTTGGACAATAGTGTTTGTGATAATGAACTGCTTGCTAACCGGTATATCATATATTGCAAGGATCGTGACTTCGTGCAGAGTGATAAATCTAAACGGGGTGGTGTGCTGATTGCAGTCAAAAATTATTTTCCATCTCCATTTGGATTCCCAATTAGAAAGTGTGTGGCTTCATATAAAAATATGCTTAACTGATTAATACTTTTGTTTAGTTTATTTCCCACCAGCAAGTGATTTAAATATTTTCGAAATACAATTTCGAACAGTTGAAGGAAATGTGGAACTTACTCAAAAACATTTAGTAATATTAGGCGACTTTAATTTACCACATTTAGATCCAGAGCTGATTTTTCCTGCAAATCCACTACTGGTCGCATTTATTGAATTTGCAAACGTTAACGGATAGTGCAGTATAACAAAATCATAAATAATAGAAATAGAGTTCTAGACTTAATTTTTGGCAAACAAATTCACTACTGTTGCGAAATCTGAATCACCGCTTATACCAGTGGATGCATATCATCCTCCCTTAGAATGTGAATTTATTTCAAAAACCAAATAAAAATGAATCCCAGCGCGAACAATACAACTACTCAAAAGGCAATTTTTTAGAACTTGATTACAGATTTAGAGATATGAACTGGTTGGTACTTGAAGATATTAAAGATGCAAACTTGGCGGTGGATAAATTTTATAAACTTATTACAGACGAGCTCCATGCAACATTTCCTAAAATTAAACGTATATACAGCAAGTTTCATTCTTGGTTTCCTGTCAATCTTATAAAGGAAAAGGATATAAAAAAGAAAAACCGCTTATTTAAACAAATGGAAACGCGTGCAAATAATGAAACCAAAGATAAATATAAGCGGCTTAGGAATAAAATCAAACATGATATTAATGTTGCATATCAAGAATATGTAAGAAAAGTGGATGATGGAATTCAGGAGAACCGGCTCTGTTCTGGACATTTGTAAAAAATAAGAAAAAGTCCAATGTTACTAACAATATGCATTATCAATGAGCTTTCTTGTGTGAAAATCAATCTTTGCAAATAATTTCCAATCTACCTACATCAACCTGCAACGTGGCGCTACGAGTATCTCTGGCGAACCAGGTAATTTTCATATTCTGCCAATTACACCTGACGATGTAGATAAAGCCCTTAAAGCAATAAAACCGAAAAAGTTGGTTGGCGTTGATAATATACCTGTATATATTTATAAAGGTTGCTCAGAAATTATGTCGTACCCATTATTACAGATATCATTCAATTTAATTTTAGAAACGGCCGTTTTCCATGATAAGTGGAAAATAGCAAAAATTTGTCCTATTTATGAAAGTGGCGATAAAAATGACGTTGCTAATTATCGACCCAAAGCCATACTACCTGCTGTTTCAAAAAATTTTGAATTTGTCTTGCATAACAAACTATTTCCATTTATTAAAAATAAAATTTCAAATTTTCTGCAAGGTTTTATGCCAAATCGTTCGACTATCACTAATTTATTATTATTTACACAAGATGTAGTTACTGCTGTAGATAACAATTTACAAGTAGATGTCTACACAGATTTTGCGAAGGCGTTTGACCGGGTGAATCACACACAATTTATTAATAGCGAAGCTAGGTAATTTTGAATTTTCACAATCTTTAGTTGATTTTTCTGTGTCTTATCTTTCCGAAAGATGGCAGTATGTTGTTTTTCTTGGCTCTAAATCTGATAAATATAAGGCTCTGTCGGGTGTACCGCAAGGATCAAACCTAGGTATCCCTCTTTTTTTAAATTTTTATAAACGACATATCCGACGTTTTGCAAAACTCCGAATATGGTTTATTTATTGATGATCTAAAAATTTGGAAAATTGTTCAAGATAAACAAGACTCTGCTTTGTTACAAGATATTGATGCTATTTTTGAATGGAGTGAAGCTAACCTCTGAACGTAGTAGGTATGTCATATGCGCGTTGTAAAAATCCCATAAAGTTTCAGTATAAAATAAATGGTTTGCCTTTAGTTCAAAATTCAGAAATAACCGACTTATGGGTTGTATTTGATTCAAAATTAACGTTTATACCTCACATTACTAAAATGGTTGCTAATTCCTTAAAAACAGTTGGGTTTATAATGAGGACTACAAGCGAATTTTTAAATTCTAAATCTGTATTACGAATTTATAATGCATACGTTCGAAGCAGGTTGGAATTTTCATCAATGATTTGGGGTCCTTATTATAATATCCATATATCGGCAGTTGAACGTGTACAAAAGCGGTTTTTAAAACGTTTGTATTATAAGGAATCCGGAGAATATCCTCAGTTCTCATCCTACATTAGTATGTTGCAGCATTTCGACATGATGTCCTTGGAACATCGCAGAATTATATCAAATTTGTTAGTTATGCATAAAATAGTCAATTCTCACGTAGATGTGGATTCTAAAATCTTAAGGCATCTGAATTTCTTAGTTCCAAGGGTATCATCGCGAAACGAATTAGTATTTTATTTATTACGCGTTAAGACAAATATTCTTCTAAACTCACCGATATACCGAATGTGCAACCTGAGTAACAGATTCGCCGGAAGACAGGATTTTTACATGCCTTCTGCCGCAAAGTTTAAGCGAACACGTTTAACATTATTTTGAAATCAACGTTTTTCTCCTTTCTTTTCTGTTAATTACTAATTAGTTAATATTTTTTATCTACGACAGTGTATAAAATTTCCTTTTAGTTGCCTGTTTTAAGTTTGTAAAACGACTGTTTAATGACATGTTTTCATTAGTTTACGTCGTCAATAGCAACGTGCTTAAAAATTCCATTGGGCACGTAGTTAGTAGCAACGTGTTTTAAAATGTTTAAACCACTCAAAATTAGGACCGGTTGCTAGTAATTCTAATTTACATGTAAAATATTTTTTATATTTACCGTATTTTTTAGATTCTAGCGTAGATAAAATATTGTACGATACACATGCGTAAAGCATCTTTAGTCACTCGTGGGGCTTAAAACGCTCGCTCACTCGCGTTTTAACTGTACCCCACTCGTGACTAAAGAGTAGCTTTACGCACTTGTATCGTAAATTACTATTTTCTGTACTTTAATTTTAGAAAACCCATTTTGGTTGCTATATGATAAATATTTTTGTTGTTTTAGTATAATTGCATTTAAATTATTTAGTTGATTGTGTGGATTCGTTTTGTGGTACTATGGTTTTTTTATATTCTATTATTTTCGTCGTGAATGATATATTTATTTAAATGTATGTAACTGTGTCCTTAATTAGTTTTAACTGTTGGACGCAGTATAAACTCTCTAAAATAAAAATAAATAAATAAATAATATTTGTAAATGAGGATATAAATACCCGTTTAAATACACATGGTACTTGCACAAACTGCAGAGAGGGAAACATAGGTACAAATGAAAAAATAAGAGACAATTGACGATAAGTACGTTGTTTATCATATATAATGCAACTAGTGGGTTCTTGATTATCAAATAATCATTTCTGTTTACAGGAGATATATTGTTTGCCTAAAATAATATATCGAGTGGAAACAGAAATTATTGGATAATCAAGAAGACACGAGTTGCATTCGGTTAGATTATATCACGAGTATATAAACAACGTTTGAATAGTATAAATATTAAAAGTATAGTTAATGTGGTTGTTATGTCAATTGTACTGACAGCAGGTAACGTGATGTTTCTGAAGGCGTGTGATTATCACCTATTAATCAGGAAGGTGCGGTGATTATCAGTTGCTATGTACATTATCAAAAGTTAGTACATACGTAACTATGCATTTTGCCGTTTTCCATTGGTTGATGTTAGAGGGAGCGGTATAATCATATTAATGCAATTGTTGACGATCGAATCAAAGCCCACTTATTTTAAAAGTTGTTTCATTAATTCCCTTTAAAATCTTTCTCATGGAAATTCGTATGTACCTAGAGGGTGGACAAATTTTGATGTTTTCATAGGAAGTCTCAATAACTACAGGAGATATGAAAAAATGAACTCTCCATCCTCGATCTATTCTTTTCGAGAAAAACTTAATGGCGAAAACCATTCGCTATCGTCTTTTGTTTTCGAGTTATAAACCAAAGTTCCACTTTTCGGCTTATCGTTTTATGGCTCAATTTCGCTTATCCATGAAAACAGAAAATAGTATATTTTTCTATTAGGATTAAAAGTGGCAGTTTGTTTGACAAGCAATTGAGGGGTCCAATCATATATATAATACACATATATTGCTAGTAGGGCCGGGAAACGTCAGAAAACATTACGGCGCCGACATAGTCTCACTTAGAGTATAACGCGTCTCGTGCGCATGCGTGAGAATTCGAACTCCGCCTTTAAAAGCGAATTTTAAACTTGACCACTTCCCCATTGGTCGGACGACGCCGCCGCGCTTGCACACAGCTCACCATTATACATTGAAGAGTTGGTTGTCTGTCTCACTTCCTTGGTCAGTTTCCCACTCATAGCCGCTAGCAATATATTAAGTATTAGATATATGGGTCCAATGCATAAACCAGTCAAGTCTACCTGGACAAAATATTGAGGAAAGCTGAAAAAAGTTTTACACGAAAACCAGTTAGATCATGAAATTTCTATTTGTTCTGTTGCATACATGTACGCTTCTATTTAATTTTTTTTGATATAGTAATGTTGATGGCAAAAACAACTAAATTATACGAAAAAAAATGGACTTGACTAGTTTAACTTATGCACAGTATTTCGAAATGTTATCGGTTATAAATGAAATAACATAAAATAAAATGCTGAAAATGTTACTCATCCTTTATTCCACAACCTTTATACCTTATCTAAAAGCATCATACCTCCTTTCAATATTCGTGCGCGTCACCTTTTTATCGACTTCGAACTCCAACCACTATTTACCCAAATGCCGACATCTCCACTTCCATATACCATCAGTACCCCTTTAATCAACCTAGAATTAGTAAAGTTTCCAAAAACCTCTACAAATCCCGTCGTATACCGAAATTTCTTATACGATATCCTTAATAACTCCCCAGATAAGGAAGTCTTATACACCGATGGTTCTAAAATGAATGCCGTAGTTGGATGTGCCTTCAAACATAAAGACGTCACCTTCCAGTTCAAACTTCCAGACCTCTCGAGCATATACAGTGCAGAACTATACGCCATAAAAGAAGGTCTTAAATATATTCTGGAGAATAGCCACCATAATTTCACAATCATCACAGACTCTCTCAGTGCCCTTCAAGGACTAATTAATACCCACTCCCAAAACGAATATGTGAAAGAAATCCACGCACTCCTACAAAAAACTGAAACCAAAAACAAAACAATAAATTTTATATGGATCCCATCACACACAAAAATCCAAGATAATGAAGAAGTAGACCAACAAGCCAAAGAAGCTGCATCGAAGAACACATATGATACCTTGTACCACACGAGAACAGATCTAAAAACCTCGTTAAAACACAAACTTTCCACAAAATGGAATCAAGAATGGATGCGAATTACAGAAACCAATAGTATATTATATCACGAGGGACTAAAGTGCACCATTTAATCCCGCGAGTGGAGTTTGTTGCCTCGAGGGCAAAGCCCGAGGGCAACAGCCACTCAAGGGATTTAGGCACTTTAGTCCCGAGGTCTATACGCAATTTTTTGCCCTTTTGGGAACATTATCATCAAACATTTCCAAAATTTGAAAACTGACAATTACAATTTATTAAAAACTGAATTGCAGCAGGCCCTGGATAGCCTGAATCAGTTGGCAGTACTGAAGTGTATTGTCAGTATATGTCAAATTCGAGATTTGCAGGTTAAGTTTTGCGTCAGTGTGACAAACAAAACCTAACCTTAACCTCGTGTGTACATAAATTTACCATAGTTACGGAATCATTTTTATTTTAGTCCCTAGGGATTAAATGAGCTACGTTAGTCCCTGTTTACGGGGACTAAAATATCAACTTTAGTCCCGGAAGTGCAAAAAATTATTATACACCACTCACTCCTGCTAAATGGACTAATACTAATCTAAAAAGAAATGAAGAAAAAGTGATAGCACGTCGCAAGGTTGGCCATACCAGGTTAACCGACGATTACTTACTACAACGAAGCGAACGTCCAATATGTGAACAGTGCAACACAAACCTAACAGTACCACATCTTCTATGTATGTGCCCTAAATACGAAGAAGCACGCGCAAAATACCTACTCGGAGGAAACCTACACACGGCATTCTCCAAACCAGACCAGCTATTGCTATATCTTAAAGACATACGAGTGTTTAATTTGCTGTGATGTACATAATTATAATTACCTACTGTAACCTAGTGCCATAAGACCTTGTTGTTGAGGAACTCAAATTTCTTAATAAAAATAAATGCTGAAAATGAAGCCACTTATTATATTTTTATGGTAAAATACAAAGACAATGCTTTAAACTAAATAAGCTGCTGGATAAAATTATCGCATATTCGCATCACAAAAAAATATTCTGAAAACTAAATTTTTCATATTATTATAAGTGTTAGAGCTTCGCAATAGCAAAAAGGACTATTATGAAGGGACATTTATTGCGGCCAACTACACTTTGCAATAACAAATCGAAACAACTGCATCTGTTCTGCAAAGACTAGAGACCTTTAAGAACATTTTTTTTGTGATGCGATAATTTTGTCCAGCAGTTTATTTCATATTATATTTAACATTTTTTTATTCACTTTCACTAAATTCTGATGCAGATACAGTGCAAAATCCAGCCAAGTCCTGGACTGACCACTTCTTGCAGAGAATTCAAAAGCAGACAACCAACAAACCACTCCTGTAGGCGTATTGCTGTTTTTTTTGCAAAGGAAGATGCAGAATTTAAAACTGTGCAAGAATCAACGCTTAACTCATTTTACCCAAAAAATGGACTTGGCCGGTGTATCTGTCTCCAGGGCAATTAATAACTAAATAAATTCTACCTAAACGAAGAGCGTAAGAGTCAATAATACCCACGCAAAGTAGAAGTTCGTATAGGCACTTACCTTGAGGGACATAAAGGAGGGCTCACATGTGGGGTGACACGTCGATTGATCCGTGACTCCAGGAGCACAAAACGATATAAACGAGCGATTACACACGAAAAAACCGGATCAGTTGACCGACCGTTCACCAACTTGTCTTAAGTTCATCTCTCTTCAATGTGGGCCACCGACCCAACACTTAGGGGTGGCAGGAGAGGGGACGGCAAGCCCCATAACTCGACATTCCACCAATAGTGGGTAAACTTACCGCTAGGTAGAGTTATAAACTACACTAAATTAATGTACATCTATTTACTTGTATTAAGAATTACTAATGAAATAAACTAAACTAATATGATTAAAAGCTAAATACCAAACAGCCGGTTTATGCATTGGACCCCTCAATTATGTTTGCATGTTCCAGGCGAAGCGCAGCATAGCCGAGCAATCGGAAAAATGCAAGTCAAACAGAATCACTTTAATTCGAATAATACTGTAACGATCCTGGGGCCAGGCCGTCGCCCCAGATATATAACCCAGCGTCCCGTGCGACAGCCTTGCAGAACGACCTTGGAGCCGGCTGCATGAGACGGCGTGAGTCAGCCTTCCAGATCATTCCAGAAAGTGTAACGACCTTCGGGCCGGATGGCATCAGAACATTCCAGAAACGACCTTGCGCGTGACAAGTCAGAGTTGCCAGAAAGGTCGAGCGAACTCGAGACATTTTCCAGAAGGAACTATCCGGCAATATAAATACGCGCCCGCAGGAATAGCGGACAGTTCTCATCCAAACTCGAAGCGCGTAAACTGCAATATAAATGAACCCGTGTGTACATAACTCTAGTGAAATAAATAACGCGTGAATAACAAATAAATATAACCATATAAATAACTAATGTTAAGTCGTGTATAAATAAATAAAGTATATCTGTTGTTAGAAATAGTCCTGTTAGTTTATAAATAATGTGTGTTCCGCGTTTAATAGTTGCTTTGTAAATAGTTAAGATAAATCGTTTTAAATAAATGTTTAATACAAGAAGCGTCGTATAATTTTTAAATAGCCCGAAACGTAAAAACTTAACAATACATACTATGCTTTCTGTAATCTAGAAAAGTACAAAATATTCAAAATTTTAGATGATTGGTTGGTTTTAACTAGAGTCCCTATATACAGGGTGCCCGAATTTCGTAGGGACAAAATGGGTAACTTTTGTATTTGAAGAGATAGAGAGATGGTTAAATTAGCAAAAAGGTGCAGGTTTGAGAGCTCATTAAGAATCCACCTTCAAATTTTACTTGTCATGGCCCACTTGTCTAAAATTTAAAAAAACAAAATCTCCTAATTTCTTTTATATGCCGTAACTTTTTTGTTAGTTAAGATATTGAGATGCGATTTGAACTCATTTGCGTGGTAATTTAAATACTTTTATTGGCACTTAATAAAACCAATTTTATTTGTGCAAATTTTTAGTAATCTAACCTAACCTCAAAATTTTAAATTGGTACCGTGCAATTTTTTGACCCTTTTAAGAGAGGATTTTTTTCTGAATGCAATGATGTATTACATGATATGGAAACTTTTTCAAAACTGAGCTTATTCCTTTTACAGGCAGAAATCAGTAGTGCCATGATCACAATAATTTTGTTTTTTTTATTTTAGACAAGTGGGCCATGGCAAGTAAAATTTGAAGATGGATTCTTAATGAGCTTTCAAACCTGCACCTTTTTGCTAATTTAACCATCTCTCTATCTCTTCAAATACAAAAGTTACCCATGTTGTCCCTACGAAATCCGGGCACCCTGTATAGTTAGATAGGAGGACTCTAGTTTTAACGTTTCTCATTTAAAAATCATTATGACAACTGCTTCCATAGCCGACCGGTTAGAACTTCCTTTTAGTTCCTAGGAAGTAAAAGTACTTTTATCAAGTGGGCCATTTAGCGCTAGCTTGTTTCACTAAAAGTGACGTTTTATAGTTTACTGTGGTTAAAGGAATCAGCTGTTTACTTTTAGCCCATGTGCTAAAAGTGAAGTGAAGTTATAAAACTACAATTTCGAACTGGAAGTGAAGTTGTAAAGTTATTCTAGTTGCTTCTTGCGTTACAGGTCAAGTGTTTTTGAAATAATTAAAGCGTTATGTAATGAATACAGTCAGATGTGGAGTATTAATAATTACATTTCGTAACTGACCTGGACTACTGTCATTCGCAAACATTCTCCCGCGCGGCATGGCCTACTATTTATTATGACATATATTAGAAGTGTCGTAGATGCAAACCTTTGTTAAATCGATATTTATGGATTAATAACAGTAAAATTAAGGTCGTAGATAAAATATTGTATGCAACGCGTGCTAAAAGTCGTTTATGCACGAGACATGTTATGAAACTCAGCCTTCGGCTTCGTTTCATAATTTTCATGTCTCGTGCATAAACGTCAACTTTTAGCACTTGTTGCATAAATAGCTATTGTGTTCTACTGCAACGAAAAGTTGCAATCTTGGCAGCGTTTAGCGGCCGAAAACTCCCACTCTTTTATACTAGGAACTTCTTTTCGGCAGTAATAACCGTAGCAACAAAAACTAACAACCATTTCCATTGGTCGCAATCAAAATAGACACTCACATTTTGCGGTATGATAATGAGCTCCTCGACCCTCGACTTTTCCCGACTTCCTCGATTAAACTGTCATTTTATAATTAGAAAAAACGCTTCAAAAGCAGTAGAATAAAAAATTATGTATGTAACTCGCAAGAAAGCGGACTTTTGGACCCCATAAACTGCGGCTCGTCAAAAAAACTTCTTAATTCCGTGCTCGCAACATAAATAGCTATTATTTACTAGCAACAGATATTGTTCATTTTCATCTTAGATACAAAATATGAAAAGTTACTCATAACTCTACGGAGTTTTCAAATTATTTCTCCATCAATCTCATGTTAACCATGCTACTACAAACAACGTCTTAGCACGGTCTACGACGGTTCGGCGCGACCAATTCGGCGCAGCCCTTTCGGCGCGAAGACGTTTCGGCGCGGAGACAGTTCAACGCAGCGACGTTTCGGCGCGGAGACTTTTCGGCCCAAAGACGTTTTGGGGCAAGCCGATTCGGCGCGAGGCCGTTTCGGCGCGAGTATATCTATTTTGTGGGTTCAGTTTTACATTTAAATCACAAGCTAATAAAATGCTATATTTTGTTAATTTCCGTATGAGCCTCTTTCGAATATATTTTAGTTAGAGAATAGTAGAGGATAATTAAAATTCAATATAAATAAAAATTACTAGAAAATATTAACTTTTGCGTCAGAATACAACTCTAACATTTAGTATATTTTTATGTTGTATGTAAAGAAAACTTTTGAAAGCATACTTCTAAAAATATCAGAAGGTTAAATAATACTTAAAAAGCGTTTGTTCAATATGCAGGTACTTTCCCTAGTTAACATATTCAAATAAAAGTAAGAATAAATTAATGTGGACCTAACATTGACTTCTTCCCAAATGTGTATACAAAGTTTTTTGGTTTTGTGGTCTTGAAAATAATAATAATAGATCTACCAAAAATAAAATATTTTGCTGATCGTTTAAATGTGTAATATGCTAGTTCCTTTTGAACTAAATTAGGAAACCACCAATAGAATTTGAAATAACTTTACGAAAACATTATATAATTAGTAAATTAAATTTACAGTTGTTTTTCATAATGTCTTCTAAATTCATGAAAAATACATGACGAGCAATGGACGCGTTTTCATTGAAATGAATTTACATATACCCCATTTACACCAGTATGTAATAGGGCTTTTAAAAACTATTCGCTTTATTAATTTTTGTACCTTGGGGACATTTTGTAATCACCTAATTTCGTGAATTTTGCAAAAACGACACTCTTGTTCTATAAAATTTAATTTTTATCGAAGATTATAAAAGTACCACTTCCGGTTCCCCGATTTTAACCAGAGGTATTGAAGCTCGGCATTAATTGCTTTAAGACTAATCATGCAGTTGAATCTTATAAATATACTCTGTTGACATTGAAAACAAAAACGCAATTCGTTGCTTCATTCATTTAATGAATATGTAGCTGTGAATCTTCAAATCACAATTAGGTTCGTGGTTCACTTATGCTAATTACAATGACATGCCAGGAGATGTATGTTTATCAACAGTTCAATCAGAAATTCAAACAGCCATCGGATAATGTAAAAAATGTCAAAGGTTATTAAATGTAAGTAACCTTGTTTAAAATTAGGATTAACCTAACTGGCCCATAACTATACCTTGTTCACCGAACAGAAATAGTTAAGCCACTACCTAGCAACATTTTTTTATTGGCCGAACTTCTAAAACTCGTAGTACAAGCAAGTGCGTGCTTCACTTGAAACTTCTCTTGCTAATTTGCTACCTGGCGTGCTTTTATTAATTTGCAAGTGAAATGCTCCGCACACATAAATTGGTGGGAGTGCATACGTTTTCGCGCCGAAATGTCTTTGCGCCGAAACGTCTTTGCGCCGAAACGTCTCACGCCGAAACGTCTTGCGCCGATACGTTTCCGCGCCGAACCGTCTTTGCGCCGAATCGGGTTCGCGCCTAATCGGTTTCGCGCCGAAAGGGCCGCGCCGATTCGGCTGCGCCGAAACGTCCCATTCCGGTCTTAGCAACCGTACATTCAGGGAATTTTTGATGTTACTTACAGATTCTTATTTCAAATATGTATGACATATGACACTTATGAAATTTTGAAATCTTATACTAATACTAGTGAGTCACCCGAACTACGCTTCGGTTTGCTAATTAAAGAGAGATTCATTAATATAAATTTAAAAAAAAAGATGCATCGGCCGGGAATCGAACCCGGGCGCCTGCGTGACAGGCGAGCACTCTAACCCTGGACCAACCTGGGTTGTTTAAATAATGCGCTACTATAATGCCAAGGCTCTCGAACAAGCGCAGCTAAAACCGACTTGCTGGTTGAGATATGTAGATGATACCTTTGTCATCTGGTCACATGGACGCCAGACATTGAATCTGTTTCTAAAACACCTGAATTCTGTACATCCCAACATACAATTCACAATAGAAGTAGAGGAAAATTGCAGTATTCCGTTTCTAGACGTCCTGGTGAAACGTAAATCAGATGGCAGTTTAGGTCATGCAGTCTATAGAAAGAAAACACACACGGACAGATATCTAAATGCTGACTCACACCATCATCCAATGCAAAAAGCAACAGTTCTCCAGACTCTGGCGACAAGAGCCGTTCGTATCTCAGACGAGGAAAATCTAGAGAGAGAAAAGCTACATCTGTTCGACTCTTTACAAAGGAACGGATACACAACTACCGCCATACGAAAAGCACTAGACAAGGCTATGACAAAAAAGGCTAAAGAAGAATCTCCACCTCTGGAAGGCTTAGCATTTCTACCTTACGTCAAAGGCTCGACTGATAAGATAGGACGTGTCCTGCAACGATGCAACATCAAAACTGTGTTCACGAGCAAGGAAACTTTGGGTAACGGCTTCAGATCGGTAAAAGACAAGATTCCAAGTTTAAAAACCGCTGGCGTATATCGCATTCCTTGTTCTTGCGGCTCGAGTTACATTGGACAGACTGGTCGTTCCGTTGATCTAAGACTCCAAGAACATAAAGGCGATTGCAAACACAAACGCATCACAAAATCAGCCGTAGCTGAGCATACATTTACAAATGGGCACACTCTAGAATTTGAGCATGCCAGAGTACTTGCCAGAATACCTCATTACTTCCCGCGAGTTATACGTGAAGCCATAGAAATAGAGAAACATCCAAATAATATCAACAGGGAAGATGGCTTTAAACTTAGTAAAACGTGGACCCCTGTGATACACGATCTAAAGCATTACAATCACTGTGCGTCATACGGCCACGCCCCACGGATTACGTTGTACTCGGATGACCAACCAGCGTTACGCCACTCCGCGCGCCTGGCACAGAGGACTATAAATAGCTCCACACCGACCTTCGGTTCTTAGTGCGACTTTCACTCTGATGATGCAAGCTGCAAGGTCTTGCAAAACGTTAGTGAATATGGATGCACAAACAGCACGAGCCACCAGAGATCATGGCCATCGCGCGGGTTTTTGCTCGACTTTACAAGGTGCAAGGCACATTAAGCCAGAAAATGCTGGGTGTTCATATACAAATACTACGCGGTCTAAGCCGAAATTCTATGCTAAGGAGAATAGTAAGAGAAACGTCAACTTCAATAACAGATGTTGGTATTAAAAGTAACGTTGGTATTAAAAGTAACGACTTTTAAGACGGTTGCGGAAAAAAGTAATTTCTATGTTCTTTAGACACTTTTTTGATAAGAATGAAGTGGCGTAGTTGATTTTTCAAAACAAGTTTCGAAATTCAAGTAATACCATAGAAGTTGTAGTTTTTTATACCGACTTCATGACACTATGGCATCATGAGAAAGAACATTTTTTCCCATTACAGTATTACACATATCATTCGGAGCCGATTTATTCATTTTCACTACATTATAGCACAAACTCCAAATTTTCAAAATAGTTTTTGTTTTTTTTTGTTTTCTAATAGGCTTGTATGGTTTAGAATATACATGATTAAACAAAATATCTGTCATTGCGTTTTTACAATACCGACTGTTTAACATTATACCAAGTCCGTAATAAATTTGAACACAGAAAAAAGGTTTTTGTCCATTTATCAGACAATGTAAATATCTTTGTTCGTATACAGGGGAGGTTCGAAAGTATGAAAATGGCTCAAAAATAAAGTACCTTTATTTTGCAAAATACACAAAATAGTAATTTTTGTATTAAGAGCGCGAAATTAATGATTTTAGAGCGCGAGAATGTTACTTCTTTTGACGAAGCGACCGAGAAGTCAGAAGTCATTCAGCAGTTTTCGAAATATTGACGTTTGAACATTGAAGATTTGAAACATTTACGCAGCTGTAAAAATCAAACGGTTTCAATTAAAGCGACACGGCTTGCACTTTCGTATCTCAGTTTTCTATGAGAGTCGAATGGGGACGAAACCCCCACCACTTTTAATTGATTAAGCCCTGTGGGCATAATCAATTAAAATGCCTGGGGCGTCGGCCATTTTGATGTCGTCACGTAATTAAATTGCGTGGGGCGTCGGCCATTTTGATTTCGTCACACCCATTTTTGGATTTTGATGCTAGTGCCGTTTTGGATTTTGTTTAATCTGCCGTTTTAGATTTTGAATTGTCGCCATTTTGTTTTAAGCGGCCATTTTGGATTTTGATGCGTGTCGTTTTGGGTTTTGATTTTGCTCGCGCCATTTTTGGATTTTGAATTAGTTACTCATATTTTATTTTAAAAAAATCCTGGTCTTCGCCGGATTCGAACCTGCTGCCTTCGTGTTGCGAGCCTTATAACCTAACCACTGAGCTATGGAGGCTAGGTCATAACTTTATCTTTCGAAGTCCATCACTACTATGCATGTCGTTTAAAGTGTTGCTCTGTATACGTCACGCTTCGCACTTCCCCTCTCACAATCATGCTATCTTTCTTGCATTCGTTTATCTTTGTCGTACGGTTATGCCTTGCACGTTCTAAAGGCATATTTTATTTAAAAACTGTTATGCTCCATGCCGGATTCGAACCGGCTGCCATCGTATTGCGACCCTTATACACTCACCACTGAGCTATCGCGGCTTGTTACAACTTTCTCTTTCGAAGTCCATCACTACTATTAAAGCTGATTGAAGTGTTGCCTATATATTTTTTTAAAACTTGGCTGTTCTAAGTCGGATTCGAACCTGCGATCATTGTATTGCGGTGTAACGTATTTGAAATGAAAGTGTTAAATATTGTAAAATAGTTTCTAATTTATTAGTATATGTATACATATTTATTCACTTAAACATTAATAACAATATATGTTCGTAATACAAAATATTTATTTTATTTCAAAGCTAAATAACTTTGAATAAGTTTAACAAGATAAAATACTATGCGTAAAGGTTTTTTACATAATTGTCGTTACAAACTAAATTATCTCCAAACAAACTTAAGAAATCTAACATAGACACATTATTCATTCTAAAATATAAATACAGTAAGTAATACAAACCGCAAACGTTGGAACTAAAATCTTGCAATATTTTAGCGTTATAAAACCAATTTTTTCAGTTTTGATGTATAAATTTTAAGTGATAACCGGTAGGAGCTCGTCCAAATGAATCAAAATATTCCCCATGACCATTCACATCTATATACACAGCATTCCAGTGCTCTCCAAGTCTATATGAAGTATCTGTATTAACAATAACGGCAGCAGGTCTTGGTATTCTTGTATGCAGCTGATCACAGGCAGAAACATGTCGTTGCACAATCAAGGGACTCGGCATTGATTGCAGTACTTTTAGAACTTCCCTTGTAATCATTACACCACCAGTTTGACAAAACTAGGATGTTTTCCAATGCACAGACGGGTGAAATGATACTATGGTTGAGACAACGTACTGCTGTAGTTCTTTTTTTAAAACTCTTTAAAGATGGACACTGCAGATCCTCCAAATTCACGTTTTTATTCAGAAAACTTAGAACTTCGCTCTTTTCTTTACCTTTGACGTATACTTTTTCAAATTTTTTTAAGAAGTCTTGTGAGTTTTATTTGAAAATCGTCAAAGTTTACTGATCCAGAAGACCAGTCTAGTCCGTGATGTTTATGTTCCAGGTACTTTACTTCTTTTTTGACGTTATAAGGCAGTTTTACAAATTTTTCAGGGGATTTTAAAACAAAAATTGCTAGATGATTACCATCCGCAGAGATAACAGCTACTTCTTTCGGAATAAACTGTTTATTTTCACCTCGGAAACCTTGCAAGTCTATGAATGCAACGTCCATACTTAACAGAGGATTGAGCACAACAAAATAACAAGCTGTTGTAGTGTTTTTAACTGCTGAAATCCACTATCACATTTCTGTGTTTGTCAATTTCTACAACATTGTCGAACTCCGCATAAATCAAACAATTAATAGTTTCTGTTAGAGCCTCATCAAACACCACTTCAAGACGAAGAGATGCGTTTTTAAGAAGGTTCCAGTGTGTAGTGGCATTTGCAGCCAAATCAGGTGTTAAATCGAAAGCGAACGGGCAAAAGCCGTGTGGGTATTCTTCACGCTTTATTGCATTACCATCATCGAGAAAATGAATTCCTGGCCCCGAGAATAATGAGTGGTAAGTTTGAACAAATGTTCCATTTTTTGTGAAATCAGGCTGAAGAGGTTTTAAAGGGATTTGTTGGCCGTCAATGTATAGAGAGAAATAATTGATTTTATAATTATTAAAATTAAAGGGGTTCGAAGCATAATGACCGTTAAACGCTCTATTTGATACGAAACCTACAATGCAGCGTTTCGGTAACTGCCCCAGAAACACATTATCTAGAGATTTTCTTTGCAATCCTGACGGAATGGTTAAAACTTTAACGTCGGTTCGCGTAATTGGGTATTTGGTTGACGTAGTTTCCAAAGTTTTGGTGTGTGCTAATAGTATGGATGGGTTTATTTTCATTTTTCTTACGAGTAAACTGGCATCACTAATTTTCACTTTGAATGTAGATCCCAAGGCGGCCATTAAATTGAAAGAATCTCTGGATCGGATAAACTTAGCCTTCATTTCAACAACGTTGATCAGAAATTTTTCTTGGTTAAATAAATCTGAATGCACGTGACCCATCATTTCAACTTGTTTGCTTGCGGCCATACAAAATTGACGTTTTACAAGAGCTGCATTAGCCGCAGTGATGACATCCATTTGACCGGCCGTGTCGGTGTACCATAATGAACAAGTTAAATGGGATGATTTAGCAGAGTCGCCGTAGTTCAGCCAGGTCTCGATATAGGAACGGTATGCATATGTATTATTTGGAGGACTTACTAATTTTTGATTCAAATACACCTCAACTTGATTAAACATGGAATGCATCCAGTTATTAACAAGCCCCACAAAGTCTTTATCGGTTAATGCCGTATCATCCTGTTTAACAATTTTAGCTGTAATATATAACATGGTCTGACTTAAATCAATGTAATCGTTGCCATTTCCAGGGATAATAAATTCGATGGGTGCATCGTCATTAAGTGAAGAGAGGTTTGTAAAAAATCAACTGGCCATTCTCAATACTCGTTTGTGTTGCAGGTAAAGCAAACAAATCTAATTCAGATTTGACGCACTCACAAGAGTGTGCATGCAAAAACGCCATTGATGAAAAAACTAATGCTTAGTAAAAATATCAGAGTGGGAAACCTTGATTGGATTCCTCTTTGCAATTTTTCTTGTAGACTGATTGTGATTCAGTACGCGCTGCCTTTTATATCCTGAACCCTCCATTAAAGTATCTATTTGGCGATCGGCTTTACGTTTAAGACTTTCTCCGGCTTCCTGTAGACGATCGTGAAATGCTTCTTTTACTGGCCGGTTTTCAACAACGCCCCCCAAAATGTTGACGCCAGCCCTTAATGCTTCTTTCCCAACAACTCTCGCTCCTGTTTTAAAGAGGTAAAATACTGCGGTATATTCCACCAAGAAAGCTGCCAATGCCATGCCCCTTTTGGTAAGCAGAACCTCTGTAAATAGCACCAATTCCGTGGCCAGCTTGGCCAGCGTAGTATCTCTGATAAGGACAATCCATAGCATCTATTGTATTCTCTTAAAATGTAGTTTTAAACTCAACGTCCCAAACTCGAATGGCATCACTACACCTGTCTCTGTTCTTATACTGACTTCGAGATTTTCAAATTCTCTCTTCATGACGATTATATAATGAGTTGGGGAAAATATAGTCTTTGTGACAGACGTAATTATAATTATCAGCCGTGACATTAACAATACGTAGAAGTGGAGCCAAGGTATCACCCACCAGCTGAGGCTCCACGATATCACAGTAAATAAACATTTGTGATGGTAAACCAACCCAGATATTCGCAGGGTGATTGAATACAGGATTTTCAACTATATTTGGATCAGGTTTATAACCAAGCTGCAATGCAAGACGTTGCGAAAATCCTAACATTGCCAATGAAGCTACATTAATTTCAACAGACACTCGTTTTGTTAAGTTGCTGTATTGAAAATGCAGCATTTTTTAAATATTTCGTGCGTGTTAATTTCGGTAATTATCTGATCAATGCTTTCATAGTTACCATGTTGAATACAGATCACATGCCAATAGTGACGCAACCAAAAAAAAACAGTTCGTTTTTTTTTAAAAAACCTGTTTTTTTTGTAAAAAAACCAAGCGGTCTGGTTTTTTATTTAAATGCGTTTTTTTTCAAAATTAAAGTGTAGTGAATAACAACAAGTAATTTGTTTGGAAAAACAAAAAACAGATATTTTTAAATAAAAATAATACATTTCGTGGGTAAAGTGAATTATAGAATTTATAATAACAAAAAAAAGCAAATATTTCTATAGAAAAATAGCCAAAGTGGATATACAGGGTGTTAGGAAAGTCGACGGAAAAATTTCTAGGGGTGAATCCTTGGCCCAAAATATGATGATTTAACTCAACGTACCTATATACAAAGTTGCTTAGTTTAGCGGCTAGAGGGCTTGAAAGATGATTAGCTTTTTTAAATTTTTTCAGATAAGTCGAAAAATCTGTGATGGATTTTATTCATTTTTTGGCCATGCGTTTTTACCAGTAAACTTAACCTTTTTGTGAAATAAACGCTAATTTCGAAAATTACAGGGTGTTTAAAAACTTTGTCACAATTAATTATCCATCCATATTTTTTAACCCCCTGTATAATCACTACCAATGTTTTTTTGTGGATAGCTACTTTGATTTATAAGCTAGTCCCTCTCTTAAAAAATTTTAGTTGGGTAAACGGTTTAGCCACAAAAAAATATTTTCTAAATCCCTACAAGCCTGAATCAGTAATTTTAACTTAACACTAGGCTTGTAGGGATTTAGAAAATATTTTTTTGTGGCCAAACCGTTTACCCAAAAATTTTTTTTAAGAGAGTGAATAGTAGGGATGCACCGATACCGGTTTTATGGCCGATACCGATATATCGGCCGATACCGATATAATCGAGGCCGATACGCCGATATATTCTCATTGCTCTCTCCACTACTTTTTGACTACATGCAAGCACGTGTGCGCCGCTGCTTGCTTGATTCGGGCGGGGTAATCCCCTAAATATGAACTCTAGCTTAGGTTTGCTTATGGAGGTGTCTTCTTGTCATTTCGTTTTAATAACGCAATTTAACAGTCTTTTTTTTTCTTGACCTATTAGTTAGTATTGTTAACAATTTCTGATGTTGCAAGACCTTGAAATGGCATCGCCTGTGGACTAGTGGTTACCACGTCTGCTTAGTATTCGAGAGGTCGTGGGTTCGATTCCCTTGGCCGCCTTCTTTGGTTCAGGTTTTTAGGTGGTTTTCCTGAGTCAACAGAGTACCTTCTCTAAAGCGAATGTCGGGGCAGTACTTCTCCACCTTTCTTGGCCTCTCCTGCATTCTCCACCCATTCTGAAATATTCCCGTTATTGGCTGAAGAGGGACACAAGGGGCTCCCAGCTGGGGGAATTTAAATGACCCTGAACCTTTACCTTTTTCTTTTTTGCTGATGCAGTGCATTCCAGAAGCTGGAAGATATTTCGCTGCATGGTGCAACACACTGGATGGAGAGCCTAATGTTTTTACATAATAATTTACAAAAAATGAATTTTCAATATTAGTAGTTATATTCTATACTCCACAATGATTATTTACATTTTATTGTTCATTTATTATAATAAATATTAAAATATTAAATATTGAAAGGAAATTCACTTTTGCCGATATATCGGCAAAAAGGAAGGCCGATATGACCGATACCGATATATCCCTAATTCGGCCGATATGCCGATACTGAGTATCGGTATCGGTGCATCCCTAGTGAATAGCTTCTAAATTAAAGTAACTGTCCAGAAAAAAAATTGGTAGTGATTATACAGGGGGTTAAAACATTTAAAACAGCTAGTCGCTTTAAATAATTGGGGACCTCCATTGGAAGGAATAATGGGTAGTGTGCTTGCCATATCTCAGCGACCCTGCGCAGTGATCGAAATTCTGTAAATACGTCATAAGCAAGGCTACAGACCAACATGCCAATATCATTGCGATTTTGATTCGTTTGATATCGTTTGCTATTTTCGTACTTATAAGTTAGTTTTAGCGTTCTTTATCTACTTATATTTCCGTTTATTATAAAAAACAGTTTTATCAAAGAAACACGAAATATTGACACAATCTATTTTAAATTTCGCGCCTGCAAGCTAGCCTGATTTTTTTAGGTTGTACTGAAAACACCATTTGGGCGCCTCACTCTACAGTCTTCTCCTTTGCTCCACTGCGCATTTGTGGTCGCTGAGATATGGCAAGACCTCTAATAATGGGGCTGTCTAATGCGTGATGCTCAACACATCGCCACGTGTCATGAATTTGACACGCGACAGCCGGGTGTGAGAGCGAGGACACGGAAGCTCTGACCTTCCGCCTTGCAGGACCAAGCTCCTTCATGGGATGTTAGTGCCTCACCATTATTATTATTAATAATTTTTAAAGCTCTCTAGCGGCTAAACTAAGCAACTTTGTATATAGGTAAGTTGAGTTAAATCATATTTTGGGCCAAGGATTCACTCCTAGAAATTTTTCCGTCGACTTCCGTAACACCCTGTAGAAATTATAATAATGCAGAAATTACTCGCTAACAGACATGGCTGACTCCTCAACTGACTCGGAGTCAGTATTCATGCAGTTTATGTCGCCCATGTCACTGTCTGATGACTCTGATGAATCGCTAACGTAACTTGATTCGTCGATCAGGTCGACAGTTTCAGAGCTGGGTCCAGCTTAAAGCAACTTCCAATAGGGGTGGGTACCTACCAAAACGTGCCGCCAATTACAAAAATGAATAAAAAACAAAAAAATACAAAAAAAACGTTTTTTCAGTTTTTTTTCTAGGTTTTTTATTCGATTTTAAAAAAACGCGTTTTTTTACATCACTAAACTCAACTTACCTATATACAAAGTTGCTTAGTTTAGCCGCTAGAGGGCTTTAAAGATTATTAATAATAATAATAATGGTGAGGCACTAACATCCCATGAAGGAGCTTGGCCTGCAAGGCGGAAGGTCAGAGCTTCCATATCCTCATTCTCACACCTGGCTGTCGCGTGTCAAATTCATGACACGTGGTGATGTAGTGAGCATCACGCATTAGACAACCGCATTATTACCCATTATTCCTTCGAACGCAGGTCCCCAATTATTTAAAGCGACTAGCTTTCTTAATGTTTTAACCCCCTGTATAATCACTACCAATTTTTTTTCTGGACAGTTACATTAATTTAGAAGCTATTCACTCTCTTAAAAAATTTTAGTTGGGTAAACGGTTTAGCCACAAAAAAATATTTTCTAAATCTCTACAAAAGCCTAGTGCTAAGTTTAAATTACTGATTCAGCCTTGTAGGGATTTAGAAAATATTTTTTGTGGCTAAACCGTTTACCCAAGTAAATTTTTTTAAGAGAGTAAATAGCTTATAAATCAAAGTAGCTATCCATAAAAAAACATTAGATGGATAATTAATTGTGACAAAGTTTTTAAACACCCTGTAATTTTTGAAATTAGGGTTTATGCCACAAAATGCTTAAGTTTACTGGTAAAAACGCATGGTCAAAAAATGAATAAAATCCATCAACGATTTTTCGACTTATTTGAAAAAATTAAAAAAAGCTAATCATCTTTAAAGCCCTCTAGCGGCTAAACTAAGCAACTTTGTATATAGGTAAGTTGAGTTAAATCATCATATTTTGGGCCAAGGATTCACCCCTAGAAATTTTTCCGTCGACTTCCCTAACACCCTGTATATCCACTTTGGCTATGTTTCTATTTTCTTTAGAAATATTTGCTTTTTTTTTTGGTTATTATAAATTGTATAATTCACTTTACCTACGAAATGTACTATTTTTATTTAAAAATATCTGTTTGTTTTTCCAAACAAATTACTTGTCGTTATTCACTACACTTTAATTCTGAAAAAAAACGCATTTATATAAAAAACCAGACCGCTTGGGTTTTTTTACAAAAAAAACAGCTTTTAAAAAAAAAAAACGAACGGTTTTTTTTAGTTTGCATCACTAGTTGACTTAAATCATCATATTTTGGGACAAGGATTCACCCCTAGAAATTTTTCCGTCGACTTCCCTAACGCCCTGTAGAAATTATAATAATGCAGAAATTACTCTCTAACAGACATGGCTGACTCCTCAACTGACTCGGAGTCAGTATCCATGCAGTTTACGTCGCCCATGTCACTGTCTGATGAATCGCTAACGTAACTTGATTCGTCAATCAGGTCGACAGTTTCAGAGCTGGGTCCAGCTTAAAGCAACTTCCAATAGGGGTGGGTACCTATGCCGCCAATTACAAAAATGAATAAAAAACAAAAAAAACCGTTTTTTTCTGTTTTTTTTCTAGGTTTTTTATTCGATTTAAAAAAAACGCGTTTTTTACATCACTAATCACAACTATACTCAACCATGGACATTTATAACATCACAATTTTTTCCAATTATTCACACTTGGTATGTTGAGTGACAGCCGTGTCAATATAAATTTAATAAAAAATGTTGTGTAATGTACAGTCGTGTGCAAATAAATTTGGGACAATGGTTTTTTCATATGTAAATTGAGTTAAGATTTGAAGCATATCTCCATGGATTTCCTGCTATCAGAAAGAGTTACATTAAACTTTGACAAGTAAACGAAAATGTAGCTCTTTCTGGTAGCAGAAAATCCATGGAGATATTCTTCAATTCTCAACTCAACCTACATATGAAAAAACCATTGTCCCAGATTTATTTGCACACGACTGTACATGTTGATTAAAAAGGTCCATAAGAGGCGGCTGTGGAAATTCAAACGTATGAATAATATCAAATCGTATCAAATATGTTGGTGGCACTTGAGATTGTCAAATTCGAAGTTAGCAGGTTAGGTTTTGTGTCAGTCTGTGTCAAAATTGATGCAAAACCTAACCCGATAACCTCGAATTTGACATAGACTTACAGTGTCACCAGCATATTATTCATACGTTTGAATTTCCACAGCAACCCCTGATAGTTTGCCATTTGAAAGCATAAACAGTAGCGTATACCCCTTCTCTAAAAGTGCATACCCAGCTTGGAGGAACTGTAATCTACTATGAAATCACTGATAACACTCATTTACTCCAATATGACCAACTTAATTATAGAAATGTTGATAATTGCTAACAAAGTAAAACACTTGATTATTCATCAAATGGTATTATTGTATGCCACATTATGGAATTTGGTTATTGCATAATTATTTTATCATTTATCTAAACAAAGCTGCATCTATGATCCATTTACAAGAAGGCCTTATTTATACAGGATGTTATGGAAATGAGCGCAAATATTTTAACCAATGATGGAGCTCGCCAAAATGAACAACTTTTCTATTTATCATTTTTCATTTAATTACATATTTTTTCAATCATTTATTTCTCCTAAATTTGACGAGCCGTTTGGTAAGCAAATATAAGTTAAAGGTGAACGACACAAGTATATTAAAGCTGCAAAGTTCTTGCACAAAAAACATGCGGTCAATAACTTAAATTGATAATGTGTTGGTGACCAGAACAAAAGGTTTTATCAGTAGGTACCTATGCAGTTTTTGTTGGTTTGCATATCAAAAAAATGTTTATTGTGTTTTATGCCATTGAATTAAAATATTATTTCATAGGCGGGTATGCATTTTTAGAGTAAAATTGTTTTGAATTTTAACTCAGTTTGAAGGAGTTTTCGAAAAAATTATAAATGGAGGAGTTGCTCAGTTTAGCGAGTTCTATTATGGGTTAAAATATTTGCACTAATTTCCATAACACCCTGTATATTATGCCTAGACGTATTATTTATTTATTTATCGTATGGCAAGGGAAATGCACAGTAAAATATAAAAACTTAAATAGGAGGTTAACATTTAAAATTAGTGTATAACATAAAACTTGTATAACATAAAATTTGTATAAATAAAACGTACTTTGATGGTTTACATTTCTTAGGTGCAATTATAATTTTACCAAATTAATGATCAACATACCACCTAGAATCTCGACATGTATATTTATTATTTACCTACCTAATTGTCTCTTCCAGATTCATAACTCGATTCAAAACCACACAATATATATAAATAAGTACAATAATTAGAGCACTAAATGTTCAAAAATCGCTCCAAACTCCGAATACACCACTGTTAAATTTATTATCAGGCATGCACGTTAGTTTTGCCGTTCATATCTCGCCCATACTTTTTGATTTATGTTCCTCCTAATCTGTCTGGACTCTGTGCTTATCACAGTTGGTTACACTATCGGCCTATTAGGGAGGTTGTGATACCATGCGATAGTATTCAGGTGTCGCAGAACAGCAAGTGGAGCTCGTTAACTGTGGTGACTCAGACTAATGCAATATTTACAATTTAAATGTTGAG
The DNA here is from genome assembly GCA_940337035.1 of Agriotes lineatus. NCBI lineage: Eukaryota > Metazoa > Arthropoda > Insecta > Coleoptera > Elateridae > Agriotes > Agriotes lineatus. The sequence continues at coordinate 500,176 of CALNHX010000030.1, forward strand.
CGGTTTTACATGTTAGATTGTTAGCTACGGCATACGCATTTATTTAGCAACCAATTGAATTAAATGGGGTAGGTTAATTACTTCAGAGGATTTTTCCATTTGGTTAACACACAAACTACCAGACTACCACAAAGGGATAAATGTGAGCTTCCCGCGGCATCTACAAATTGTATAAAACTGGATACGGTACAATTCAGTGAACTCAAGGTAAAACTAGCACACGACTCACCTAATTACAATAGAAATCTCTCATTGTCAATCTCACCACAATGGAAAATACGAGCTCGGTTGTAAATCGGGTCCCCTGTGCATCGAATGTCTATCTAACGAATCACACTCGATACCACTCATTTATAAACCGGGCGGTAACACTTTTATTTAAATTTTCACCTTAAAATGATTCGTAAATCAGAAAAATTCCTCGAAGCTCGCCTGAAATGTGTCATTAGTCATTGTTTTGAAGTTGCGTCTGTTGTTTTGGGTCGTCACAAGGTCGAACTCTGCCGCTAATTTCACGCCGACAGCCTAACCTCACACTTCGCCACTATTCTTTCTGCAGGGCGTTCAGTTTGCCCATGAGAGCGTTCCCGAAGGATTTGTAGAAGTTGGCGCTAATCTCGCTTAGCAGGCCGTACGGAGTTTCGTAATACTGGCCGTTTTGTATGTCCGCGGTGTCGTACGACTTCCCCACTATGCGAAATCCGCTCGCCGACAATTCCACACAGCAGGTCTCTCCCTCGAGGGTCGTCAAGTTGATGTAAATGTGCTGGTCGCTGTTCTGCAGCTTCTGGGAGATTTCCGCGAACTTGACGTGCTCCTTGATGTCGCTTATGACTGCCTGGGCTTCGTTCCTCCAGTTCTCTTCGTCCAACACTTGCTCACTCATTCTAGCACTTGCCTGGCATTTAATTTGATTAATTCGTTGCACGTTAACAGTTGATAAATTCTGTCACCTTTTAATCGCTACTTTTCGATATGACTTGTCATTTAAAAATGTGCATTATTTTTGTTTACAGTTCTGTAAAGCTCCGCTGGTGGCACTTCAGTCCAATAACAATTTAGTTGCAGTGTTGCCAGATGTAAAACTGATATGCTCCGTTTTTATAAGAATTGAAAAGTATCCGACATAATTTTCATTGCTTGCTTGCTTGACGCCGCTTTGAGAGCGAACCCGTGGCCGAATTGGCTGATTTTTGTGTCAATTGACTCAGGGCGACCCAAGTAAGCCAGTAGTAGGGTTTTGAATTTTTCATAAGTGACTTTCTTTTATGTGGATTTTTTTGTTGATAGCTAACCTCAAAATTAACTCGACGCACAAAATTGATCACTCTTGTACAAATTGCAATAAACGCCCAATTTGGGTGCAGAACGCTAGTAATATAATAATGTGTTACTTAAGGTCAATAAAAACAGGGGGTAGGCAACACATTTTACAAGAGGACATTTGAAATTTAATAAACTTGTAATGCTATTTTATCGGTTTCAGGATATTAAGCCTTTGTTTACATATACAAAAGTAGGCTGGTAACTAGATCATAACTTATCTGTAGGGTTATAGTATATTATTATATGAGCGATTATGACAGCCATTATTCACGAAGATGACATTTGCGCCACAAGCCGAAGGCGCGTGGCGCAAGTCATCTGAGTGAATAATGGCCATAATCGCGAATATAATACGATATTTTATCTACTCCTATGCAATAGGAGCCTTGTGTTCATATTTCAGAATTATGACATTTGTGACAGCTGTTAACTTCAAAAGTCATTTAATAATAAGAATGAATTTTGTGATTGGCTACAACCTATTGAATAATGAAAATAGAATTTTTTGATTGGTTGCAATTTGCAAACTATTGAATAATGAAAATAGAATTTTATGATTGGCTGTAAACCGTGAATTATGAATCATAATTCATGGCCATTGTGCAGTAGGAGTAGATAAAAGAATATTACCCTACATGGCAACCATAACCATATAGCAACCGATAAACTATTGAACAAATCACGGATGTTATGAATCATAACTGCCTTAGAAGTTTTAAAATCCTCGCTCTACGAGCTCGGATTTCAAAACTTCTGCGGCAGTTATGATACTCATAACATTCCTAGATATGTTAATAGCTATAACGCCAACCATCAATAGAGCCATACATTACCATAGCGATTTTCGGAAGTAAACAAACACTTTATCTTACTGTACAAATCAAACACTTTACCTGCCGCTAATATTTATCAAGATAGCCATGACTGCATGTCATTAAACAAAAATCGTTTGTCGCTGTCACGAGGTCACGACTCCAACAGCAAAAGTGTTGTTGCGAATTATTTATAAAAATCTGGTGTGATACACGCACACAACTTCCTTTTACAGTGATCTTATAATTAGTCAAAAATTTCATTTTTAATTTTTAACCATTTGTCAAACATTTTTTAAAATTACAAATTCTACAAAAACGGTACAAAATAGAGCGTTAGTTGAAGAGACAAATTTTCTCTAGGATTTTAAGGTGAATTCAAAAATGTAATAATATACCGGGTGTTTTATTTAAAATAGGAGTTAATAAAAAAATAGTAAAAAAACAAAAGAAAAACACTTTAGAAGTATTCAACTGGAAAATCACCTATCTCACATCAATACACATTAAAAATGTAATAAAAATGTAAAGTTTAAAAAAAATCGTTAGAGCCGTTTTTGAAAAAATCGAAAAAAACTGAAAAATCACAAGAGTAAACACCTACTTCCGGTTATGCGATTTTCTTCAAAAGCTTGCTGTCTCATCTACATAGTACACAAAACTTATATATGAAGTTTCAACCCCATACCTCTTTTCTTTTTTGAGATATTCTGTTCACAGACAGACAGACAGACAGACACACAAACACACAGACCAATGAAAAAAAAAGGTTTTTTTGGGTTCAGGGGACTCTAAAACGTGAAGATCTGTTGAAAACTCAATTTCGAATTTTTGGGGTGAATCCAATACTTCCTTTATTGTAAAAGGAAGTAAAAAGTAATGGAAGAAGACATTCAGTGCACGCCGCCTGAAATTCAGAAGAAGTCGTTAGAGACGACTTTCGAAATTCTACCACAAAAATCAGTCGAAAAATACAATCGCCAATATGACATATTCATGGAGTGGTGCAAAAAACACCGAATTAAAAAATATAGTGAAAACCTTTTACTGGCGTATTTTTCCGATTTATCGAAAGAGTATTCTCCTTCTTCGATGTGGTCATATTATTCCATGGTGAAAGCAACCCTTTCAGCAAAAAATGACGTTAACATTAGTAAATATAAAAAACTTACGGCTTTTTTAAAACAAAAAGGAAGAAATCATATTTCAAAAAAGTCCAAAACTCTTTCACAAGAAGAAATACTTAAATTTTTACTAAATGTTCCGAATTAAATCTACTTGATGATGAAGGTAATTTATGATAACTTTTAAAAACCAATTTGATATGAATGTAGTAATTATTTTAGATTTGTGTTGTGTTTGGCATTGCTGGGGCTTTACGTAATGAAGAACTTTTGAATTTAAAAGTAAGTGACATAGAGCACAAAGAAACAATTCTGGTTGTTCGTATAACTAAAACGAAGACCAACAGGCCTCGATTGTTTGTGATCATTTCAGAGTTTGAACGAAAAGTAAAATCCATAGAATTATTTAACAAGTATTTAGCTCTGCCTCCGATTTTCCCTGACTTATAGAAATGGCAAATGCACAGTCCAGCCAGTTGGAATCCATACTTTTGGTAGTGTACCAAGCAAAATTGCGAACTATCTGCATTTGCCAGAACCATCACTTTATACGGGACATTTTTTTCGTCGAACGTCCGCCACTCTCTTTGCCAACGCAGGCGGCAGTAAGGAAAATTTAAAGCGCCACGGAGGGTGGAAAAGCGACACGATTGCAGAGTCCTATGTGGAGGAATCTGTGCTCAATAAAACGAAAATCGCAAAGACGATTTTAGGTGAAGATCAAACTAACAACATAGTTGTTACCAACGATAATTCTACACAAGATTTACAATTTATTAACATAGATAATAATCCTCAAACATTTTCAATTGAAACTCCTTCGACTTCAGGAATTAATTTTTATAATGCGTCAGGGTGTACGTTCACGTTTAATATAACAAATAATAAGTAGCTTGTTTTGTATTCGCTGTTATTTTTCTAGCTGTTTACTTTGTCATAATAAAATGTGATAAGTTATATCTCATTTTTTTAAATTATAAATTTTTACGGTTGGCCATAAAATTTTGTATGCACCACGTCAGTAAAGTGTCTTTATCGAACTCGTCTGTTACTCGTCTCGCTTGCTTCGCTCGCTCGACTCATAATCTCAGACTCATTCGATAAAGAATCACTTTACTGACTTGGTACATAAATAACTATTATCTACTAGCAACATGATATTGTACATTTTCGTCATAGAAACAAAATATGAAAAGCTACACATAACTCCCAAAGGACTTGTCAAATTATTTCTCCCTCAAACTCATGGTAATAATGCAACTACAATTAACGTCTTAGCAACCATACAATGAGGCAATCTTGATGTTACTTACATATTCGAATTTTAAAGGTCATTATGACATTTTGAAATTTCATACTATTTTTACGAATATGCTTGCAGATAAAATATTGTATGCACCACGGGAGATATTCATGTTCTTTACCTTCGGTTGACTTACAGACCTCGGGCCAGAGGCCAGGGAAAAAACATTCATATCTCCCTTAATGCATAAATATACAGGGTGATTCGGGAGGAAGTGGCAATATTTTGAAGACATATCGAGGAAGTCAAAATAAACTCATATGTTCAAGTCCGATTTTCATTTGTTTCGGAGATATTTTGATTAATTGTATAATTTAAAAAGCAAACAAAAATTTATTACAAAATGAATTACAAAAATAAACAAAATAGCATTAATTTACGACAAATTTTCGAAAACGCGACCGCCCACTTCGATACACTTATTTGCGTGTTTATAGACTGCACTAGTAGCGAGTTTCAATGAACGATTGTTCGCTCTAATGATAGCTGCTGTATTAAGAATACGATCTAGTAACGCTTCCCTCGTTTCCACTTTAGTAGCATAAACTAACGACTTCATCCATCCCCAAAGGCAAAAATCGAGGGGAGTGAGATCCGGTGATCTCGGTGGCCAAGGATGCGGACCGCCTCTGCCAATCCAACGATCGCCGAAAGTGGTATTCAGAAAATTTTGTACATTATTAGAATAGTGAGGAGGCGCTCCATCATGTTGGAAGATAATTCGTTGTCGAATATTTAAAGGTGCTTCGTCCAATATTTCTTCTAAATGGTCTTCTAAAAAACGTAATCATTTAGAATACCGCACCAAACGTTAATGCTAAATCGATGTTGGAAATTGTGTTCTATCGTAGCATGGGGATTTTCGTCCGACCATCGATGATTATTGTGGCAATTGTTAATTCCATCTCGCGTAAATTGAGCTTCATCCGACCACAAAATGTCTTTACACAATCTTCTGTTTTCCCGAATCCAACGACAAAATTGTAGCCTTCAAGGATAATCGCCTTCGTGGAGATTTTGTACTTTTTGCAAATGATAAGCGTTTAATCCCTGTTGTTTAAGTGTTTTCCAAGCCATTGTTTGTGGTATTTCAAATTGGATTGCGATGCGTCTTGTACTTATTTCTGGATTTTCGTCTACCACATCCAGAATATCTTCTTCAAGTCCATCAGCGATTCCGTGTTCTCTTTCAGAAACAATACTTGCACTTGGAAATGTCCCAGTTTCGCCGGCATGTGTTAGGAATTCTTCGATTCGGAAAACGACGTCGATACTCCTCCACTGCACGAACATTACTACCATTACAGAACCCATAAACAAATATCATATCGGCATATTCTTTATGACTAAATTTGTGGGGAATTTTTACAACTTCATAAAACTAATGTTGAACAACTGTCACTTTGAGATTTGACATTTTAAGAAAAAGTCAATTATCCCTGAAACAAATGAAAATCGGACTTAAACATATGAGCTTATTTTGCTTAGTTTGGCTTCCTCGACATGTCCTAAAAATATTGCCATTTCCTCCCGAATCACCCTGTATATTCTGCCTGTCTGAATCAACTTGGAAGATGCCTAGCTACATTAATATTAATCTTAACTATTGTAACGGCCTGGCGATCAGGCAGTTGTAGACTTATGAGTCACTGCTGCCGAGGCGGTCTTGGAGCCAACTGCGGGCAGATGAGTCATGTTCCAGACGCCTGGAGAAGCGACCTTGCAGCCAGATGTAAGGGATGACTCACGCTTTCGGAAACACGCCCGAGGTAAACACATGCATTTGCCGGAATGTACGAGTGAAATCTGGAATGTTCTAGACGGAAATTATTCGGATATAAATACGTGTCAGCAGGAATCGACAGTCAGTTCTCATTCAGCTCGAACGGCGCAAGCTGCTACATAAATAGACGCGTATAAAATAAATAGCAACATAAATAATTGCTGTTTAATCCAGTGTAAATAAATAGAGTGTATAACCATATAAATCATTACTGTTAAGCCGTATATAAATAATTATTAACGAGTGTATCATTGTTAGAAATAGTGCCTGTAGTTTATAAGTAATTCGTGTTCTGCCTTGTTAATTCGTGTGTTTGTAAATAATAATAATTAATATTTGTAAATAAATGTTTAATACAAGAAGCGTCGTATAATTTTTAAATAGCCCGAACGTTAAAAACGTAACACTATATTACTTGCGGCTTACCAATATGTTGCGATGTGATTTTTCAATTTTCTAAATAATTAACTACAAAACTGGCACTTCTTAAAAAATGGTGACGTACAAGGGTAGGTATACAAACACAATGAATTCCAAAATCAATATTGACAATATATTTTGACATTCATTTAAACCCGGAATCATTTGAAAACCGTATCTAAATCTAAAAAAATTACTAAACACGGTACCAAAATGCCTCATTGCGCTCTGCGCAGGTAGACGGATTTTAGCCTAGAGAGTTCTGAGATAAACGAGCAGATTAGAAATCCGTGAAACGCAACAGATTACACATGCTTATCTTTCGTTCTTCATTTCAAATGCTTATTTTACTTAGAAGTTAGAGTAAGATATGTCATAATATCCGCCGAAATTGATGAAATTTTGTTTTCCTGTATAATAAACATAGTAGAGTAAAGACATAAATAGTTATTTGTTTCATTAGTACAAAAAATGCATGATTTCGGGACAAGTAAGACAGATCGCCGGACGACGCTCAGCGGAGTCCGTCAAGTCTTACGCGCCCCGAAACGCATTTTTTGTGCAAATGAAACATACTATTTTTACTTCCTTTTACGATAAAGGAAGTATTTGATTCACCCCAAAAATTCGAAATTGAGTTTTCAACAGATCTTCACGTTTTGGAGTCCCCTGACCCAAAAAAACATGTTTTTGTTTATTGGTCTGTCTGTGAATAGAATATCTCAAAAACGAAAAGAGATATGGCGTTGAAACTTCATATATAAGTTTTGTGTACTATCTAGATGCAACAACAAGCTTTTGAAGAAAATCGCACAACCGGAAGTATGGTGTTTATTCTTGTGATATTTCAGTTTTTTCGATTTTTTTAAAAAACGGCTCTAACAATGTTTTTTAAACTTTACATTTTTATTACATTTTTAATGTGTATTGATGTGATATAGGTGATTTTTAAGTTGAATACCTCTAAAATGGGTTTCTTTTGTTTTTTTCCTATTTTTTTAATGAACTCCTATTTTAAATAGAAGACGCGGTATATTATTATATTTTTTTAATTCAGCTTAAAATTTTAGAGAAATTTGTTTCTTGAACTAACGCTCTATTTTGTACGGTTTCTGTAGAATTTGCAAGTCCTGAAAATTTTGACAAATACTTAAAAATTAAAAATCAAATTTTTGGCTAATTATAAGATCACTGTAAAAGGAAGTTGTGTGCGTATATCACACCAGATTTTTGCTCCAACTACTCATAAATTCGGTAATATGACTTATTATTTATAATAAAACATTGTAGGCAACATTGTAGATCATTTATGGCGCAAATAAACAATCACTCATATATGTAGTACATATATACAGGGTGTCTCAAAAAGAATGGGACACCGATTAGTCATAGATTGCTTACGTCATAATAAATCGATTAAACCTAATATACCTTAGTACAAAGCCCCTTCTGTAAGAAGTTATAGGGCCTTGAAGTTCAATTTTTTATTTTTTATTTTTTTGTTAATTTACACAAATGTAGAGATTTCGATTTGAATTTTGGTATACGTACTTATTATTATATACTGAACTAATAGAAAAAATTTCATAAACTAAACTTAACTGTAAAGGGCACTTTACCTAACTTTCAAAACTTCTTTTAGCTCTAACTTCGTTATCGGTAACATTTTTTGAAATTTTAGGTTATTATCTGAAAGATAATTAAAATGCACAAAAATAATGTACTCTTAGTTTATAAGCGTAAGAGCAACCGTTTACCTTAAAATGACCATCAAAGGTTTTTGGTTGGCATGAAGACGTGCAATTATCAAGTAGGCATGATCACAAAAACAATGGGTAATGATTGTAATCTAGTAAACAACAACAAGAAATCAAATAATGACGTTGGTGACATCAGTTTTTTGTTTTTTGTCCTTACGAAAATGGTGCAACATAACAAACCTTTCAGCATTGGAGAATTCGTTATGTAGCGGTATTTTCTTAAACATAAGAGAACAAATTCTTATGTCACTAATATCATTAATTGATTTATCATTGTTTTTTACTAGATGACCATTGTTTTTGTAATCATGCCTACTCGATAATTACATGTATTAGTGACAACTAAAAACCTTCGATTTAAAATTATTGTAAATCAAATTTTAAATGTGCTAGTAATTTTTAATGTGTAACCGATTAGATGTATGACTAAGTGTATTTATATCATGTGCAGCCCAGGTCTGTAATCTTGGTGGCCTACTGCCCCTGTTTATGAATTTGTTCAAATTTGAATATCTTCACATGCTTTTAATAAAACATGTGTTTTGGTCCACAAGGTGTTAGCCTTTGATAATGTTTTGAATAAAAACGAAACGTCAGGCGAAACATACAAGTGGTTTTAATTCAATCTAACCATTAAAGCTTGGTACCTGTGCGTAGCACTGAGATTGGAGTTTTTCCAACCCCTATCCCAGTCAAGAAATAACATTTTACTGTGTATGTAACCACACAAGCTGTGAGAGGGACTATCTTTATATATATATCAGCACTACAGGCCAGCAGGCCTTTGGCTTAGATTGTCTACTATTTTTTTCCATTCTTTCCTGTTCTTCGTTTTCTTCTCCCATTGGTTTATATTAAAAAATTTCAAGTCCTCCCTTACATTATCCCACCACGTCTTTGTGGGTCTGCCTTTTCTGTTTGTACCTCCAACGTCACTTTACAGCGTTTTTTTACCGGATCACTGCCATTCATTCTCTCCACGTGCCCTAACCACCTTAACCTATTTTGTTTCACAATCACTCCTATCGGTGCACTTTCATAGCACTCTTCTAGCTCTTTGTTTGTCCTGCGTCTCCATACACCATTTTCGCACACACCTCCAAAAATTCTGCGTAGCACTTTTCTTTCCCAAGCTGCTATTTTCCTTTCGCTTTCCAAATTTGTAGTCCATGCTTCACTTGCAAAGGTTACTGTAGGCCTGATTATAGTTTTGTAAATCTTTAGTTTTGTTTTTCGCGAGAAGATTTTGTTGTTGAACATTGCCCTAAACATTCCTAAACTTTTGGATCCAGCTACCATTCGTTTTTTGACTTCATTTTCGTTGTCCCCCTCACTAGTGAACTCCACTCCCAGATAGGTCACTTTATTCACTATTTGAAGCTTTATCGAATTATGTTCTTCTTGTTCGATTTTTAAATACTGGTTCTCTGGTTGTTTTTCGTTCCCTAGTATCATATATAACGATTTATCAGAGTTTATTTCCAAACCGACCTGCTTTGCTTTCTTCTGAAAATCACTTACTATAGCTTTTAGTTCTTCTTTCGTTCTGCTGAGGAACACAACATCGTCCGCGTAAGCCAGGCACTGGTGTGAATTCTTTAAGATGTTTCGGGATCCTTCAACGTTGGTCTTTCTCACTATACTTTCCAGCACTATATTGAACAGAGTTGTTGATAAAGGATCCCCTTGTCTGAGTCCTAAGTTACTTGCAAATTCTTTCGATTCTTGCAGTTGAAAACTTATTTTATTTGGTGTTGTTTCTAGACTCATTTTAACTATCGCTATTAATTCTGCTTGGATCTCGAGGTCTAACATCGCTTGAATTACTTGCTTTCTCTCTATTGAGTCATATGCTTGCTTGAAGTCCACAAACGCTGCTTGTATGGGTATGTTTTTCTTCCTACATTTTTCATGGATCTGACGTAAGATAAATATGTTGTCCACCACTGATTTTCCTTCCTTGAATCCAGTTTGATAATTCCCAATCTTTCCAGCTACTTCTTTTTGTAAACGTTTGTTGGCTATGTTAGCTAGTAATTTATACGTGACATTAAGCAAGGAAACTGGTCTATAATTTTTTGGTACCATTCTATCACCTTTTTTAAAAATGGGTTTTATGATTGAGGCTCTTCATTCTTCCGGTAGCACTTTATGTTTCCATATTTGCTGGATTAGCTCAAATAACCTTTTGACTAGTGTTTCGTCTGCATTTTTTATAAGCTCGTTTGGGATAGCATCCGTCCCCGGTGCTTTATTATGCTTCATCTTCTTGAGAGCTTCTGTAAATTCCGTCCATGTTGGTAAACTGCTTTCTGGAATATTCTTTGTTACTTGCACATCTTCTATGTTCTGATTCTGTTTCACCAACATTCTGCTGAAGTGTTCCACCCAGATATTCATTACTTTCCCTTCCTCCAACCATAACTTCCCTTCTTTATCTTTAAGAGCCATTGCTAGATGTTTGCTTGTTTGCTTTTCCTTTGCCAAATTCTTATAGAATAATCTCGAATTCTTATTTTTATTATATTCCTCTATCTCTTCCAGTTTTTTATTTAGCAGCTCTCTTTTCTTTTCTCTGTACAAATTGTTTGTTCTATTTCTTATTATTCTATACTCCTCTTGTGCTTCTAAGGTTTTTTCTTGTAATACTTTCGTTTTCGCTCCCTTTTTTTGTTTCACCATTTTCTCACATTCTTCGTCGAACCAGTCCTCAGCTTTTTTGTTTCTCTCCTTTTGTAATACTGTTGCACCTTCGTATATCGATCTTTTTATCATTTCCCATTGTTCTTGTATGTCTGTCGAAATATTTTTTCGTTCTATCATTCATAATTTATACCCTGCAAAAAATCGAAGGTCGCGCTACGCTAAATTGTAAATATGTTTGTCAATTAGGCGTATACCTATGCAGCGGGGTTAGTTAGTTATATATATTAAAACAGGAACCATGTTTTTTATTTTTAACATTATTTAACAACAATAATCTAATACTAGGTATTAACATCTACATTTGCATATAAAGTTCCGGAATAATTCATTACAGCACATACAAATATTACAGCCAATCACGTAATAAACAATTACGCGAAGTCCGCGCGCCGGCAGTACACGGCGGAAGTTTATACTTGCACTAAACCGCTGAATGTCAAGTATGATATAAACCGCATTAAATTAGAAAGTATGAATTTAAGATCAGAGCTGTTCTAATTATTAATATCAGTTACAGGAGCGTTTATCCAAGAGAAATTACACCACTGCTGGTACAGGAATAGATCTGGTTAATTAGTATATCATGTGTTGGCTAATATAAATAACCGGTATCTCGCATTACATTCTTAAGAGCAGCGATATTACCTACATGCAGTTTAAAGTATACACATAATTAGAAAGGTTTACTTGATTACTAAATTAATTTATATAAGTATTTATTTTTTAATAGAAACAAGTAAATATATAAACGAGGTTAAAATATAAATAACAAAGAGATAGCGGCTGTAAGTAGCTACAGCTTCCAAACATGGCCAGCGTAATTGCAGCCGCAACAAAATCCGGCGGAGTAGGCGTGGAGTAAAAGTAAAAAAGACTAACCATTACGTATTATTTTTATTTACTTGTGACACGGATAAACATTTCATAGTCGTATGTATGTATAAAATAAACCTTTCTATTTTATCATAAAAAATGCCAAGTGTTTCGCAGGGAAATATGGCATAAGAAGAGCCGTCGTTTGGTCTTAATTACAATTATTACTAAGCGCATAAAAATATGTCGGCGAATACGTAATGCGCTGATACCGTCAACAAAGTAAATAAATCTCTCAAGATCTGTAAACCAAAATGCTAAAATTAGATATTGCCAAAACAACACCCATAATTGCATCAAACTAAATTAATAGAGAAAATATGTCTGAAAAGTAAAAACGCTTGCTTGATTGCCATGTTCATTTCCTTTTGAAAGGAAAAACGGCTTTATACGGAAATTTCATAAAATAATGTATTTAAATGAGTTCAAGCCATTCGCTTTCTAAACACATTTTTTAAATTTAAATTGTATATAACCGGGGACCGTCGCAAGTACATTATAATCAGTTCTTCATCAGTTTACCAGAAACAATCAATTTTACAGTTCTTAGTAAGTACCAACAATTAATTATTTATATCTATTTTTTAGTTTTAAACTCTAAATAGTTATCAACAAGGCGGCGAAGTCCCTTGAGCAAGAGTGAGCAACATGTCCGGTTTCAGTAATGTAGACGATCCACCAGACGAATGGTGTGTGAGCGTTGACAGTTTGAAGAGCTTGGCTTTGATAGAAGTTTGTCAAAATATTCAGCGGTTAACCGAATGGTGGAATTGGTCTTATGGCGAGGTACCTATGACTTTACGTTGGAAAATTTGGAAAAGTGCGTCTCCTTATATGTTGAGAATGATAACAAGACGTTATTGGAATGTAAGTTATCGTTCGGAGTTGATTTTGATAAGGTCTCTCAAGGGAATCAACTGAGAATATAGGTTTACACCGAAAATGAGAGACTCTATTATAACATGCACCGATTGGGAGCATTATTATGGCCATACAGTGTGTGTGGTTTGTGTATAAACTTAATAATTTAAATGTATGTAGACATTGTTACGATGAATGGAATACGCGTAATGTTAGTTTAGGGGAGACAGGAAGAAGGTGTTGGCATAGCCGAGTACAAACTTCACAATTAAACGAGTTTTTTAGTTCATGGTGGTGTAGTAGTTGTTTTAGAGCTACATTAGTACTGCTTTACACAGCTTCGGATTGTCATTATGCGTTGCACGGGAGAACCGTGGTGAATATATTAGAATTTATGGATGAAAATATAATATAATTTTAATCTGAATTTCTTTTTATTATATTAACTTTGATCTTGAAGTTTTCAAAATTGATTTGTATATATTACAATATATAAAAGAGGTCGACTGAAGTCATTCAATTGCCACTCCTTCAAACTAATTAACGCTCAAAATAACTCCGTTGGTATATATAATTACTGAGCTTCAAACTGAATTATGTAATATGAAAAGTGTAAAAAGATGTTAACAAATAAAAATAGATATAAATAATTATTGGTACTTACTAAGAACTGTAAAATTGATTGTTTCTAGTAAACTGTTGAAGAACTGATTATAATGTACTTACGATGGTCCGGAATTTATGGATGAAAATATAATATAATTTTAATCTGAATGTCTTTTTTTATTCTATTAAATTTGATCTTGAAGTTTTTAAAAATTGGTTTGCATATATTACAATACATAAGAGGAGGTCGACTGAAGTAATTCAATTGCTACTTCTTCAAACTATTTAACGCTCAAAATAACTCCGTAAGCATATCTAATTACTGAGCTTCAAATTGAATTATGTAATATGAAAAGTGTAAAAAAGAAGACAACACAGCAACCAATTTTATACAGCAAATGTACCCAGGTAAAACTCGCTAATTAATTACTTATTTGTTTACTTTATGCAGTATTTTGTAGTTTCTAATGGATATGATACATTAAGGCATATAAATTTACCCAGGTAAAACAGCCAATTGCTTATGCTATTAATTTATGGACCATTAAGATATGTAAAACAACCAATTTTAAAAAATAAACATTTTTAAAAAGTTGTCGTTTTTATTACAGCTCATACTAGAATGTAAAGGTGAAGGTTACAACATAATATAGAAACGCTATTATCAATCTATGCAGATATGAAGAAACAAAAGACCGGTGTTTAGAAAATACTGAGATTTATCAAAAACACATTCCGTTTAGTACAGCCTAAATGTTCATATGAAAATCATACGACACTCATTAATGACCAATTGAAAAATTAGTTTACGATCCGTATCCAAGACAACAACAAAATTTCTTGAAAATTTTTTGTAGGTAGACATTACTTCTTTTTAGGGTTTGTGTCGTTACGATTTTCTTACCGAATCTGCATTCGAGCATTAATTCATATCCGGAAATTATTTTTCGTGCATTCAACAACGTTCTAATTTGCCCTCGCGTCCAGCTCGGTCAAATTAATACGACGTTGTTGGAACGCACTCAAAAAAATTTCCGGAAAGAATTGTGCTCTTATGAGATTATATGTGATAATAATTTATTGACTCCTTATTATCTTCCTCCTCGCATTGCTCACATTCTTTGCAGACCATTTGAGAAAACAACTCATAGGATGACGAAATTCCTGTGAAAAGCCAGTATGTCCGCAGTGTTCAAAACCGAAATGCTACAACTGTATAACAAGTGATATTTAGAACACGTAGGTTTTTTAGTATTATATTGTTGGTTAACACACCGGTAAAAATTCTCAAATATGTAATATTAAGCAGTCAACTGATAAGGGATAAGAGCGGCACAGGATGGGCTCTCTATCGGTCGCCATCCGTTATAGTAATCTGTAGATAAATTTTCGCCCGCGCTCGTGTATAGTGCACCAATGACAGTCGGCTGTTCAGATTTGTTACAGTGCAGTTCGTAAAACTCACATAAATAGCTAATAATGATACAACAACAGCAACCAACAATACGAATACATTATATAATTTTTGGTAAAATTTCTTATTTTAAGCTGCACTATTTGAAAAACGTTGATGTGCAACGCTTTGAAATATTTTATACAATTGGTGATGGTGATACTATTCTACGTCGAGAGACAATAGATGTTAATTTAGATTTAGTAGTGCAACTACAAGTGTACAATTGGGCAAACCATTGCAAAATTTTAGTTTCCTGCTATAATTTGTCGTCGGACAATAATTTTTAAAGTGTAAATTTTCTGGATAAAACCAAACTATTGGCAGTTTTATCTACAGCTGAAAAATATGTGTATGTTTCACAATAGTTGTTCAGATAAAGCAGCAGCTGCTAATGAAGTTGTATTAGTATGTTATATAAAGTATATCGATTAATTAATTATTTAAAATGGAATTTGGAAAAAAATCTGCGTAATTCGACTTAATCTGCTTCTGATGCTACTGTTTCTATTTATAAGAATTGTTATGTTTAGGTCTTAGATTAGTGTATTACTAACAATATAATATTTTGTATATCTAATAATAATAAATATACAAAAAGAAGCGGCCTTTTGTATAATAATTAGTTAAGTTTCCGTCCTCGATTGGGCTAGTGCTAATTAGTGGCGACGCGGTGGTAATTAATAGAATTTCCTTTCGTTTCTATGTAAAGTTTTAATTGCACTTCGATCGCCGATTTGCATTGACGTGTGTACTTATTAGTCGTAATAGCAGTACACTTATATATCAAAAAACAACAATGGGCTTTGACTTTAGTTGTGCATCAAACTATTACCGCAAGGTTTACATTATTCGCGAATCCAAACGTTACGATATTTGTCAAAAAGAAATTCACATTGGAATTATGCGAGACGGCGAAGTGATCATTCGACTTACATGCACCCTTTATGGAGATTGTTCCTGCGACAGGATAGTACTAAAACCAGACGAATGGGAAATGCTACTACACTTTAAATCAATTATTTTAGACAAGAAAGAGCACGAATTAATCGCATTAAGCAATCTTTCCCTATATTACGACAAAAAAACAGATAATACCGGACTATTATCGAAGGTCAGCAAAAAATAAGTTTTTAAACTTGAATTAGATTTTCACGAGTGGAAGCAACTCTTTCGCTTCTCTAATGTTATAAACTACAGGATTAAACTATTAACTGCTCAAAACTTTAAATCGTTCTACAATAGGGCAATTTTTCATCTTAAAAATACACTTGGACTTCAACCTCTTTGCTATAACATCGCTGGCAGTTGTGAAGAGAAGAAGGAAATAAAAACTAAAGTCTGCAACGAAATTCAATTGCTCGCAGATAACAAGGACTTTTCAAACCAGCTACAGAATATTATCTGCTTAATGGAAATGGTGTGTGAAGGCAGTTTGTTAACCATAATAAAAGATTGTCAATAAAATAGCGACATAACTTATTAATTACCTTATATTGTAATTGAATATTTCATATACATAAAATTAAACGTTTTCCGATGCCCTTGTTTTGCAGGATTATCTGCAGCTGCCGCATGAGCATTTGGTGTAGCTAAAGCTGTCATAATACCAGTATTTCTGCAGTGTTCTAAACCGATATGCTACAACTGCATAACGAGTAATATTTAGTACATGCAGGTTTCTGTATTTTATTATTGTTTTACACAAATGTGTTCTTATACAATATAGTTGTTTAATGTAATTGCGCATGTATTGATTTTTTCTTGAAAACAACAGTATCCTAGACAACACGTTTTCCGGTAAAAAATCTCAAAATATGTAATATTAAACAGACAACAAATTGTTTACAATAGAATTTGGAAGAGAATCTGTTATTTTAATCTGCTTTTGATGTTACTGTTTCTATTTATAAGAATTATTATGTTTAGGTCTTAGATTAGTGTATTACCAAAGAGCATATAATGAGAAGAGACTCAGCGCTGGGCAGTATTAGCGTATAGCTTAAAATCTCCCGCCCGCTAGGCTCCCAGGTCTTATCCCTCTGACGGAGGGGATCCCAGTTAAAACAGCTCAGAGCAAAACCATAATTCTAGAATTCGTTGGTTTAAACTAAAGTGCGGTGTTGCCAAGGTTAACACAACCTTCGAACGAAAGTAACTTGGGTTACAAAACGCAGACAAAATTTCCCATTGTCTCTTAGCCAAAACAGAGTCGGGCGCTCACCCACATAAAGTGTCAGATTTCACAGGCCTCACAAAATCAGCTATATTAGTTTTGTCAGCATTATAGCAAAGAGCATTGAGTGCTCTTTGATTATAGTATATCGAGTGATCAAGTAAATATCAGCTCTAGTTTACTGTAGTTTCATAATTGCGTACATAATTTCGAAAAATGTTTTTAATTGTGAGAAATTAAAAAACACCGTAAAATCAATAAAACATTTATTATTTCAATCGCTCCCTGAGCCGACCTCCTCCGTTTGTTTACAGCTTCTTAAAATCTAACACATTTCACAAGTGTCACTTAAAACAGGAAACGGACCATTGGCAAATCTGGGCTAGATTTAACCCGTCCGACAACAAAAGACATCCAACCCAACGGCTTTTAAAGCTAAGGGTCGAGTTATTTATGGCCCTTTACTACTGTGTGTAAAAGAAACGTCATTATACACAAATAAGCTACTAAATGATCTTAAATATTATAACAGCATTATTTTTTGACTTAGGTAATTCCAAAAAACCTCCCCTATCTACATCATTTATCATTATTTTCAAATCAGATATACTGGAGCTAGAGTTCGTATGATATCAATTTGATATTCAGAAAAAAAATCGAGGTACTGCTAAATAAATATGACCGCTAGACGATTATTTTAAAGGCGGCACATTCCATGCAAAATGAACGGTGTATTTTGTTTTCTTTGTCAACGATCGTGTTTGCCGCGCCGCCACACGTGCAAGACTACTATAGGAAATTCAATTCAAGTTATAAACAAGTTATTCTGTACAATTAAAATTTATTTTTAGTTAATAATATCTCGAATAAAATCTGTGGAACATCGTAAAATGAAGCATTCATTTCACTGTAGCCTGCCTTATTGAGATGACAAAATTGAAAGTTTATTTTTAGAATTATTATAATGTACCTTTTGAATTATATTTTTGTGAATGCTGTTAATCATAATTTTAATAAAAAGAGAAATGACATAATGTAAATGAATTTCGCAGGTTAAATTTCTAAAATCTTTCATAATTGTTATACATTCTTTTTGTATATTTACAGTTACACTGTTATATAATTTATAATTTTCATAAAATGTGGGAAATTGTTTTATCAAAATACTTATAAAAGCATTAAATTCGTTAGATGGTCGTTTTAAATATTTTATGTGACTAACATTATATAATCTCTAGCGAAAATAAATGCTTCATTTTCTTTATTTATTAGCTGTAACTCGCTAGAACGCGTAGGTCAATATCTATAAATAAATACGAGAACCGAGACAAATTGTACTTCTGGCTAAAATAGGTACTCTGTTCTTTGCTTTTGGGTTAGCCATAAATACTTCAAACTTTATAGTTTGTAAAGAAACATGTAATCTTTACAACAAAATGAATTAGGAAATTAGGACAAGTAATTTGATTTTAGTTTAGTTCAGAACAAGCTAGCTGATGGTACAGTACCTTACAGTTTAGTAAGATCTGGATTTAAATCCTGTATTCAACGTATTTACGTATTGAGATTGTGTTTTAAGTATTCTTCGGTTTAATAATTGGTGCGACGCAAGTCATAATAATACATTTTCAATGGCTCCTTTAACATGTGCATATTTTGGTTGTTTGCGAAATCGCAAACAAGACTGCGATTTAAGTTTCTTTCGTTTTCCGAAAGATACCTGCAGACGTGGGAAGTGGTTCACTAATTGTGAAAATCTGAATCTTTATAAACTCTCTTCTGAACAATTACGTGAAAAGCGAATTTGTGCCGTGCATTTTAGTGAACACCATTTTATGAATTCATTAAAAAATAAATTAGTTTTTG
Source organism: Agriotes lineatus (assembly GCA_940337035.1). Lineage (NCBI taxonomy): Eukaryota > Metazoa > Arthropoda > Insecta > Coleoptera > Elateridae > Agriotes > Agriotes lineatus. The sequence continues at coordinate 519,245 of CALNHX010000030.1, forward strand.
ATGCAATTCCGTTGCATTACAAAACGAATAAAGTTACCAGTATTCAGGGCTTGACTGAACAATGTGTTCCTGTGTCGCCGGAGAAAATTTTGTTAAAAAAAGAAATTGCTCCGAAAGTGTATACGAACACCACAAACCGAGGGAAATTGCCAATTGAAGAACATCTCTCACCGTCACGCTATTCTGGTTCGGAAGAAGACCTTATTTTATTACAGGTGAGTGCTATTGTACAATAATTAATAATAGACAGTATTTTCAAGGGTAATACCACACAAGGTGACATTTTTTGAGAATTTTTTTCGTTCATATGCAAAATATTGCGTTTAAATTTCTCGAAACCAAAACTGCGTTAAAAATTTCGCGATACCGCAGGTCGAGTGGAATTTGAGCAGTTTTTGTTGAGAGAAATTTGCAATAATTTGCATGCTGACGAAAAAATTTCTCTTAAAAAATGTTGCCTTGTGTGGTATTTGGAAAGATTATTCAACAATATTGGTAGATGACTTTTACCGTGTTCGACAGCACACATTTTTAACGATTTCCACTATTAATTCAATACTGGAGCTTCCAACATAATTATTATGAGTTTTTAGAACGAATATGATTTGCAAACTTCATTTTGACGTTTTGGTGAAATGTCCGTCAAAGGCTACTCACTAAATTGAAATTATTAATACGAATCGGGCTCGCGTGAAAACACTGCGACATTAGGTGTTTTCAAAGATAGTCAATTTTGCTTGGCCGTTTCTGACAAATTGAACAATTTTCATTGGTTCGTTCATTATAGTGTTGAATAATCTATATAAGTGATCTTTGAGTAAGTCTAATAGTTTTAGACATATATTCCAACCTCACATAGTGGGTGGACCTTGTACAGGGTCCGGCAGGATGACCGACCCTATTTAAATTGTTAAAACTGTTTCAAATTTTAAAATACTTATTCATTTTCACACTAATACAGATTTACCTAATCCCTAATTTGATTAAATTCATCAAGTTGGGCAACTTGATTAAATTCATCAAGTTAGGTGTATCAAATAGAACTCTTCGCCGTATTTTAAAGGATTTAAAATGCCATCCTTACAAAGTTCAAGAAGTCGTGCACCAATTACTACCATGAGATTTAGAAGTTCGGGTTACGTTTTGTGAACAATTCCATCAATTACTGAATAATAACAAAATTAATTTGGAGCAAGTGCTAATATTTTTAATAAATAAATTATATTGTAAATAAAATTGGCAAGTTTTTACTTTACATTTTTGAAATTTTTTTTAAAAATATTTTTAAATTTGCAACAGTTATTAACAATTTAAATAGGGTCGGTCATTCTGCCGGACCCTGTATATTCTATAATCAAAATTATCTGTTAAACAATTACAGGCAATGACGGATATGTCCACGCCTACTAAAAGACGAGTTCCAAGGTATCCATCGTCTCCCATATACAAAAAACGCATAAATAAATTAAGGAAAACCATTGCCTTAAAAAATTCTCGAATTCACCGCATGCAAAAAAAAATACTGAAAAATCCTTTCGATATGAATATTTTGAGTGTGCAGCCGAAAAATGTACGAGTATTTATTAATATGCAGCGTTTCCACAAAAGGGGCCACCCTTGGACAAAAGAAGAGAAGGGACTGGCTTTGAGTATGTATTACAAGTCCCCCGCGCTGTATCTTTTTATGCGGGTAAATTTAAAATTTTCATTGCCTTCCAAATCTACGATAGAATCTTGGTTAAGAATAAATCAATTATCTACGGGGACTGAAACCGAGCTTCTTCAGAAGCTAGCGAATAAAGTCCGATGTATGACAACCGACGAAAAGCAGTGTGTTTTGCTCTTCGACGAAATTAGTATAAAGAAGGGTGTTGACTACAACTTTCGCCACGATAACAATAGTGCCATTTACACGTACACTCCCATCGCGAAGGTTTGGAGCGAACTCCAAACGTGCACGCCGGAGCGCGGGCAAATAATGCACGCGCCAATCGCGTTGTTACCTAAATCGTAACACTCCAGGCGTGCACACTGATCTGCAGTTTTAGAGCGTACAATCCAAAACTTTTAGTGTAAATGCGATTTCATCAAGTATTGATGTGGCGTGTGGAGTTTTAGAAATTCTAAAAGTTTTGGGTTAGCGCTTGGTTGAACCATTTTGCAGAAAGAATTTTTATATTGCAAGAGCCTGGAGTGCGATATTGGCGTGCCTGTTACAACACATTCTTTGCCTGTACAGTTTTGGTGCATTTACATGCGCGCTCTTTGCACTCGGGTTTGGCGCGTCCGCTCCAAACCTGTACGAAAAAGCGTGCGTGTAAATGGCACTATTGAGGGATTTCAAGATTTAGGTCACCTCGGACGGGAAGATAAAGTTGCAACTCAGGCATTAGTTTTTATGGTCAGGGGACTTATTAAAAATTGGAAACTTCCCATAAGTTACTATTTATCTGCAAGAAGCGTTAAACACGAGGCTCTGCGTGATTTAATAGTAAAAAATATTGAGGCCTTGCAAACGATAGGTCTTCATGTACGAGTTACAACTTGTGATCAAACAGCTAGTAACAGAGCTGCATTTGCGGATTTGGGAGTAACGGAAGATAGACCATATTTTTTTATTCATGACGTAAAAATTTTTGCCATGTATGATGTTCCACACTTAATAAAAAGCGTAAGAAATAATTTAATTGCTAACGATTTTTTTGTTGAGGATAAAATGATCTCGTGGAATGACGTAGACAAAACTTACCAAATTGACAAATCTTTCACTACAGCTAGAGCCGCAATAAAAATTTCAGACATTCATATTAATCCCAACAGTTTTCAAAAAATGAGGGTGAAATACGCTACGCAAATTTTTTCCAATTCAATGAGTGCAGCAATGAAAACGTGCATTAAAACTGGCCAGTTGCAAAGTTCTAGTGCTATTAACACAGCCGAGTTTCTGTTAAAAATGAACAATCTGTTTGACACTTTAAATAGTAGAATTTTAAATGACCCCAACCCTTATCGATGTGCCCTGTCTATTAGAAGAGAAAATTTGAAACTTTTTTTAACTCAGTCGAAGAACTGGATACAGAGTTGGAGGTCATATAAAAAGAATCACAAACAAAGGGAGGCTATTTACTGTTTTAAGGGTTTTTGTTGACTATTGAAGCTGTTTTAGAACTGTGGCGAGTCTGAAGAGTGAAGGTTATGAGTTTCTATTGACGAGTAGATTAAATCAAGACCCCATTGAAAAATTCTTTGCTACTGCACGGCGTAAGGGTGGAAACTGTTCGAATCCTACAGCCAAATCGTTTCGACAAATTCTACAATTTAATATGTACGTAAGGCTTTTAAAAGCCTTTAAAAATTCAAATTGCGAAGTTGATGGAGACAATCTTATCGATTTAGAACAACTGCAGTTTGACGAAGCATCTCTGCCAGTAGTTGAAATTAAGCGTACTACCTCTAATGAGGACAACTTTGAAACTGTATCAGACAGTATAAATCAAGAACACTCATTATGCATCCTACCCGCGATAGAAGAATCAACTTTAGAGAAATGTTCTATTGTATACGTCGCTGGTTACGTAGCACATAAAACTTATATATAACTGTGCAGCCTGTTTAAGTTTCATGTGTACAAAAGAGCCACTAAGCACAGCAAGTGAACTACTTTTATTAGAAAAAGATTACAGTAAAAATGAGTGCGTGAAATATTTGAAAACACCTACACAAATTACAACACATGTTGCAACGGTTGTGTTGCAAATATTTTCAAAATATTTTTTAAGTTTCAAGAGGTCATTACATTTTAAGAAACAGTTGTTAGTGTTAAGTGTAAATCAGATAAAAACATTAAAACCAGAATGGTTCAAGGACGATAACGGGTGCTACGAACATAAAATGTTTTTCGTAAATCATTTAATAATGTGTAAATTATATAAAACACTTAAGTGGTTATCTCGCGACTTGCGAGTAGCAGGTCAATATAAAAGTGCAAGTAGCAAACGGGTACAGTATTTAAATAATATTTAGAATACACATTTTTAGATTTTTAAGCAAATGGTGTTTTGGGTGCCTATGTACGAGTAGGTAAATACGTTCTATATCCTCGTTTTTAAATATATTTATTTTTTACACATTAGTCTTGCCATAACTAGTGTTACAATACTGTAGTGGTTTACCTACATGTAACCTGGTTACACATTGCTAGGTTGCAAAATGCTATATCAGCAAAGATTTGACAAATTGTACAATGTGTTCTTGCCTAACAGTACGCAAACAAAGAGTCTTTAGCCTACATATCTGGACCCTTTAAAAGTAATTAAAAGGACCGATAAGTACTTTGTTTTGCAGGGTGTTAAGGGTACTGTAAGCTAAGATCGCATTAAGCCTGCTTACAGTATTAAGTAATGCAATACTGCTGCTTTGCAAAGTACTTTTTAGTTCGTTGTAGGTATTACATGTTTTAAGTTTCCGCTGCTCGCTCTGTTTTCTGATTTCAGAATTCTGCGAGACACATTCGCTTGCAGACAACAACCAAAGCAACAGCTGCAAGATCGCACTTCAAAAAATCGTTGCCGCTACCTGTGTTGTGTGATTTATATTGTTATATTTTAGTGTTGTTATTATTTTTGTTAAAAAAATAGAAGTTTTTTGCAGCTAGGGATAACTATTTACTAAATTTATAGTTCTCCATAGTTTTTTCTTCTCTAAAACATAACCCCACGTAACTAAATCAAATATCTTGGGGGGTTTACCTACATGTAATCTGGTTACACATTGCTAGGTTGCAAACAACAAAATAAATAAAGATTGTTATTTGATATTTGAAACATAAAACCTGTGTTTTATTTCTTCGAATACAATTCATATACAGTGTCTCCCCGGATAGGTGAAACAACTCTTGTAAATGTAAAAAATTCTGGATTTTATTTTTCACGTTTTGAGGTTCAGCCCTCCTTGGTTAAAGACGAATTTTCAACATATTTTTCTGTAGATTAGTGTGCCTTTTATGTAGAAAATACGACAGAAAGTTATTAAGAAAAGTTGTTTAGAATCAACATCCAAATCCAAATTTACAGGATTTTTGTAACAGTAATTCATTAACAGTGGTAGATTATAGTTTCTTGAAGCCATTTAAATATATATTAATTAGAATTGAAAAATATTTCTCCTAAAAAGCGCATTGCATAAAAAACGTAAAAATTATGCAAACATAATACTTTTCGGTAAATAATAAAAACTCTGAGATTTTTTAGAGTGTGTTATTTTTAGCTAACTGAACAATCTTAAAGCCAAAAAACACCTATTTTTTAACTTTAGCTAAAAAGTAAATTTTAAATTTTTTAAATATTTTCAAAATTTCACATACAATGGTGTAATATTAAAATTCATTTTTTATGTGAACACTTTAAAGATTTATAATTGGGAAAAATAATATAAAATGTTAATTACTTCTTTAGATTTTTTATTATTTACCGAAAAGTAGTATGTTTGCATAATTTTTAGGTTTTCCATGCAAGGCGTTTTTTAAGTGGAATATTTTTCCATTCTAATTAATATCTATTTAAATGGCTTCTAGAAACTTTAATTTAGCCCTGTTAATGAATTGCTGTAACAAAAATCCGTAAATGTTCTTTTACAGTTGTCCAAATAAAGAGATTTGTCTTTGTCCAATTACATGTTCTAAAAGTCTCCTTATTTAGACAATTGTAAAAGAACATTTACAGAATTTTTGTAACTGAAATTCATTAACACGGCTAGATTAGAATTTCCGTCGGCGGTTGTCCCAAATTCAAGTATACATAAAAATAATATCTGCGTTGATTACCTGCGCCTCAATAATAGCCGAAACGGGCCATTATACTATGCACCAAAGTTTTTAATTTATTACCTCCGGATATTCGAATGATACCGATTAATAAATTTAAAATAACAATAAAATCGTTCTCGTTAAAACACGCTTTTTACAACAACGAAGAATTTTGCGCGCGCATTTGCGACCTCATTGAAATCTTACTTAATTTCGGAAAAATGCCTTTCCGGATTTTAACAAATTCGAATATCTGGATTGTAAAAGGCCTTGTAGTTTGCTGGTCGGTACGACCTTCTTACAATGCGGCAACAAATCTGGCAACATGGGCAATTTATCTTCGCGTTCGAGTCACTTGAGGGTTAGTGCCGCTGGTTTCAGGTAGAAAACCCAAAATAACATTTGCTTTCTCCACATTTTAATTCGAGAAAAGTGGTATGCAACCCAATTAACAAGCAATACGTTTACAGCCATAAGCTTGCGCCTCTTCTCATTATATGCTCTTTGGTATTACTAATAGTAGAGGGTTTGTACCAGTTCTAGCACCGCACCTCCACACCTCTACTACAAAGGCTTGTTGCAGGTCTGTCTCTATCCAACACGTATAAAGGTATATGTCTATCTCTATCTACAGAGCAGTGTTACCAACATACAGGGTGTTCCTTAAAAAGTTTATGTAACTAGATGAAGTCCCTAGATTAGTTACTAGATTTGGGCGGCAAATTTAAATTTAGGTATATGTCTATTTCTATCTACAGAGCAGCGTTACCAACATACAGGGTGTTCCTTAAAAAGTTTATGTAACTAGATGAAGTCCCTAGATTAGTTACTAGATTTGGGCGTAGGTGGTGTGGACAAGTGTCTTGGCCTTGATCTTGCTTGCTGAAGCAGTGCCGCTGGGTGATTCGGGAGGAAGTGGCAATATTTTGAAGACATATCGAGGAAGTCAAAATAAGCAAAATAAACTCATATGTTCAAGTCCGATTTTCATTTGTTTCGGAGATATTTTGATTAATTGTATAATTTAAAAAGCAAACAAAAATTTATTACAAAATGAATTACAAAAATAAACAAAATAGCATTAATTTACGACAAATTTTCGAAAACGCCACCGCCCACTTCGATACACTTATTTGCGCGTTTATAGACTGCACTAGTAGCGAGTTTCAATGAACGATTGTTCGCTCTAATGATAGCTGCTGTATTAAGAATACGATCTAGTAACGCTTCCCTCGTTTCCACTTTAGTAGCATAAACTAACGACTTCATCCACCCCCAAAGGCAAAAATCGAGGGGAGTGAGATCCGGTGATCTCGGTGGCCAAGGATGCGGACCGTCTCTGCCAATCCAACGATCGCCGAAAGTGGTATTCAGAAAATTTTGTACATTATTAGAATAGTGAGGAGGCGCTCCATCATGTTGGAAGATAATTCGTTGTCGAATATTTAAAGGTGCTTCGTCCAATATTTCTTCTAAATGGTCTTCTAAAAAACGTAAATATCCTTGTCCAGTAAGGTGCGCATCTAATACGAAAGGACCGAATAATTGATCATTTAGAATACCGCACCAAACGTTAATGCTAAATCGATGTTGGAAATTGTGTTCTATCGTAGCATGGGAATTTTCGTCCGACCATCGATGATTATTGTGGCAATTGTTAATTCCATCTCGCGTAACTTGAGCTTCATCCGACCACAAAATGCCTTTACACAATCTTCTGTTTTCCCGAATCCAACGACAAAATTGTAGCCTTAAAGGATAATCGCCTTCGTGGAGATTTTGTACTTTTTGCAAATGATAAGCGTTCAAACCCTGTTGTTTAAGTGTTTTCCAAGCCATTGTTTGTGGTATTTCAAATTGGATTGCGATGCGTCTTGTACTTATCTCTGGATTTTCGTCTACCACATCCAGAATATCTTCTTCAAGTCCAACAGCGATTCCGTGTTCTCTTTCAGAAACAATACTTGCACTTGGAAATGTCCCAGTTTCGCCGGCATGTGTAAAAACAGTTTGAAATACTCGCTTGTTAGGAATTCTTCGATTCGGAACACGACGTCGATACTCCTCCACTGCACGAACATTACTACCATTACAGAACCCATAAACAAATATCATATCGGCATATTCTTTATGACTAAATTTGTGGGGCATCTTTACAACTTCATAAAACTAATGTTGAACAACTGTCACTTTAACAACTAACTGTCAGTTTTCATTTTAGGTGCCTACTTTGACCTAATTACACACAAGTTCTGGTCGCTCTCAGAATTACGTGCATAAGGTCACTACATCAACGTAACGTCGTAATAGGCAAAAAATTGGTGAGATTTGACATTTTAAGAAAAAGTCAATTATCCCTGAAACAAATGAAAATCGGACTTAAACATATGAGCTTATTTTGCTTAGTTTGGCTTCTTCGACATGTTCTCAAAATATTGCCACTTCCTCCCGAATCACCCTGTATAAAGAGGCATCGACCTTGAAATATTCTTAGTTGTGCTCTCCAGTGTTCCGTGGTTCATTAAATTGAGGTAAGTGACTGGCGGGTTGAAAATTAGGGTGGATCGGGTGTTCAAGCGTTTCACATGTGGTAGTAAGATGGGTTTAATGCATGGTTGACCTTGAAATTAGGCAATCGCCATCATCTTGAACTTAGGAAAATTTCGTTGTATTTATTGCTGTCTATATAGGGGGTGGTTGAAGACGTTTGATTTTGGGGTTGAAACCCGTGTACTATGAAAGATGCAAGTAAATCCAGACTAGCGGGGGTTGGAGCGAGATTTTTTTCTTATTTTTGCTCTATCTTGCTCGGTTTTCGAGATTTTTCAAAAAAACACAATTTTGAACTTAGAAATATTTTCGATGCGGTTTCTGGAAGCTTTAGTTTGATGGAGCTTGCTAAGTCTTTACTTTCATATCGAGCGTAGGTGGTGTGGACGAGTGTTTTGGCCTTGATCTTGCTTGCTGATGCAGTGCCGCTGGGTATATAAAGAGGCATCCACCTTGAAATATTCTTAGTTGTGCTTCAGTCGTGCGGTGGATGGTACAAGTGCTCTCCAGTGTTCCGTGGTTTATTAAATTAAGGTAAGTGACTGGCGGGTTGAAAATTAGGGTGGATCGGGTGTTCAAGCGTTTCACATGTGGTAGTAAGATGGGTTTAATGCATGGTTGACCTTGAAATTAGGCAATCGCCATCATCTTGAACTTAGGAAAATTTCGTTGTATTTATTGCTGTCTATATAGGGGGTGGTTGAAGACGTTTGACTTTGGAGTTGAAACCCGTGTACTATGAAAGATGCGAGTAAATCCAGACTAGCGGGGGTTGGAGCTAGATTTTTTCTTATTTTTGCTCTATCTGGCTCGGTTTTCGAGATTGTTCAAAAAAACACAATTTTGAACTTAGACATATTTTCGATGCGGCTTCTGGGAGCGTTAGTTTGATGGAGCTTGCTAAGTCTTCACTTTTATTTCGAGCATAGGTAGTGCGGACGAGTGTTTGGCCTTGATCTTGCTTGCTGATGCAGTGCCGCTGGGTATATAAAGAGGTAGTGACCTTGAAATATTCTCAGCTGTGTTTCAGTCGTGCGGCGGATGTTACAAGTGCTCTTGAGTGTTCCGTGGTTTATTAAATTGGGGTAAGTGGCTAGCGGGTTAAAAATTAAGAGTGGGTCGGGTGTTCAAGCGTTTCACATGTGGTAGTAAGATGGGTTTAATGCGTGGTTGGCCTTGAAATTAGACAATAGCAATCAGCTTGAAATTAGGAAAATTTCGTTGTATTTATTGCTGTCTATATAGGGGTGGTTGAAGACGTTTGATTTTGGGGTTGAAACCCGTGTATTATAAAAGATGCGAGTAAATCCAGACTAGCGGGGGTTGGAGCGGGATTTTTTTCTTATTTTTGCTCTATCTTGCTCGGTTTTCGAGATTTTTCAAAAAAACACAATTTTGAACTTAGAAATATTTTCGATGCGGTTTCTGGAAGTTTTAGTTTGATGGAGCTTGCTAAGTCTTTACTTTCATATCGAGCGTAGGTGGTGTGGACGAGTGTTTTGGCCTTGATCTTGCTTGCTGATGCAGTGCCGCTGGGTATATAAAAAGGCATCGACCTTGAAATATTCTTAGTTGTGCTTCAGTCGTGCGGTGGATGGTACAAGTGCTCTCCAGTGTTCCGTGGTTTATTAAATTGAGGTAAGTGACTGGCGGGTTGAAAATTAGGGTGGGTCGGGTGTTCAAGCGTTTCGCATGTGGTAGTAAGATGGGTTTAATGCATGGTTGACCTTGAAATTAGGCAATCGCCATCATCTTGAACTTAGGAAAATTTCGTTGTATTTATTGCTGTCTATATAGGGGGTGGTTGAAGACGTTTGATTTTGGGGTTGAAACCCGTGTACTATGAAAGATGCGAGTAAATCCAGACTAGCGGGGGTTGGAGCTAGATTTTTTTCTTATTTTTGCTCTATCTGGCTCGGTTTTCGAGATTGTTCATAAAACACAATTTTGAACTTAGACATATTTTCGATGCGGCTTCTGGGAGCGTTAGTTTGATGGAGCTTGCTATGTTTTCACTTTCATTTCGAGCATAGGTGGTGCGGACGATTGTTTTGGTCTTGATCTTGCTAGTGAAATGTGGTAGATGTCTACCGTTCCGGACAGGGCGTTTGTGGGGGTAATTTTCGATTTTTTTTAAGGTTTTAGACTGGGCTTAGGAAATTTCTCTAAATGAAGTATGATTTTGTTTTGTTTCGTGCTTGCACTTAGAGAATTCTCTGTAGTTGTGGTTTTACTTTTAATTAAAGTGATGGTGTTTGGGGTATATAAACAGATCGCTGCTGTGATTTAATTCCTTTTGACTCTCGACCTTTGATTCTCTTTTCGAGATATTCACCAAAAAAATTTGATTTTTTTATGATGGTTTATTCCGATTTGATTGTCAAAGTTTAGTAACAGTCTATTGTAGCTTAGTACTAATATCGCATTCATTGTTGCAGTTGCTGTTCCCTGAATAGAAGACGTGTTTGTTGATTCAGTTCAAGCAGTAAATTTTACATTGACTGTGTTAGTTCTGATTTGTATCCATAGCTTTACTGAAAATTATATTACAAATACTAGCTGGTGGTACAACGCCTTCGTATAAGATCACAAGTTTTCGGCTATATTAAACTATCGCAGGTAATCATATAGCGTGTTAGGGTTAATGTAGAGCTCTCACTTCATTCTGTTTTTAGTATTATTAGTGTGGAGATGGAGCAATTTACTTGTGATGTGTGTAAGAAGCAGTTTTCTCGGAAAGATAGCCTACACAGACATCGAGAAGGTTATTGTATGCCACTATCTCAGTTATGTGAAGTATGTGGGCTTACATTTTCAAGTATAGGACATTTCCGAAAACATCAAGTTCAAAAACATGGTTTCCGGAAAAGGAAGTTAGAAGATGGTGTTCAACTAACACCTAAACCTAAACAAACTCGAGTTGATAATGGCGAGATTCCAATTAAAGATGATACAACAAAATGTGATGTATGTGATGTACATGTCTTGAAAAAATACATGATGCAGCATTGCAGAAGCTTGCAACATAAAAACAAGACATGCGTGGTGAGAGGAAATGGTGTTACACTAGTAAACCAATCGTTTAAACACCGAATAGCAACATATCGTATTACTACAGCTGATACGAAAATATATGTTGATATAAAAGAATATATGAAGATTTTGAGGCGAAGGTTTGTTGACTGTATTACAACAACTTTGGATAAGCGCGGTGCTGTAAATATTAATATTGAATTGTTTGGAGTTTTTACATTACAATCGAAAAATTTAAAAGAAGTGAAATCATTTAATACGAAATTCAAAGTTTGCACTTCATCAACAAACCTAAACGAACTTTATAATTATTTCATCGATATCATCGACAATAAAGTTAGCGAGTTTCAAGAAAGAGAGAGTGGATGGGCCCTGGAAGGGTTGTTGTTTATTGAGTTGAATATCAACAATAAGGGCTTTATCATATATTCCGCTACCGCAAACAATTCAAAATAGGAAGGCTGTAATTAACATTCAAAATGCTGATAATCGTTGTTTTATGTGGAGTGTGTTGGCTGCTTTACATCCTGTTGATAAGAATTCTTTTCGTGTAACTAATTATACAAAATATAAAAATGAATTAAATTTTGTAGGAATTGAGTTTTCTGTAAAGTTACGTGATATACCAAAATTCGAATTGCAAAATGATATTTCCATTAATGTATATAGTTTGGATTCTATATATAAAAATGGGAAAATCAAATATGAAATTAGTGGACTATTACACTCCACAAAAATAAAACGAGATATACATGTAAATCTGTTATTAATTGATAATAATGAAGGTGGATCACACTACTGTCTCATTAAAAATGTATCAAGGCTTGTTAATCATCAGTTATCAACCGATGTGCGATGCGATGCGATGCAATGCGATGCGATGCGTTGCGATACGATGCGATGCGATGCGATGCGATGCAATGCGATGCGATGCGATGCGATGCGATGCGATGCAATGGGATGGGATGGGATGGGATGAGATGGGATGGGATGGGATGGGATGCGTTGCGATGCGATGCGGTGCGATGCGATGCGATGCGATGCGATGCGATGCGATGCGATTGGATGCGATGGGATGGGATGATAAGGGATGGGATGGGATGGGATGGGATGGGATGGGATTGGATGGGATGGGATGGGATATCGCGATGCGATGCGATGCGATGCGATGCGATGCGATGCGTTGCGATACGATGCGATGCGATGCGATGCGATGCGATGCAATGCGATGCGATGCGATGCAATGCGATGCGATGCAATGGGATGGGATGGGATGGGATGGGATGAGATGGGATGGGATGGGATGGGATGCGTTGCGATGCGATGCGGTGCGATGCGATGCGATGCGATGCGATGCGATGCGATTAGATGCGATTCGATGCGATGCGATTAGATGCGATGCGATGCGTTGCGATGCGATGCGATGCAATGCGATGCGATGCGATGCGATGCGATGCGATGCGATGCGATGCGATGAGATGCGTTGCGATGCGATGCGATGCGATGCGATGCGATGCGATTAGATGCGATGCGATGCGATGCAATGCGATGCGATGCGATGCGATGCGATGCAATGCGTTGCGATGCGATGCGATGCAATGCGATGCGATGCGATGCGATGCGATGCGATGCGATGCAATGCGATGCGATGCGATGCGATGCGATGCGGTGCGGTGCGATGCGATGCGATGCGATGCAATGGGATGGGATGGGATGGGATGGGATGAGATGGGACGGGATGGGATGGGATGCGTTGCGATGCGATGCGATGCGATGCGATGCGATGCAATGGGATGGGATGGGATGGGATGGGATGAGATGGGACGGGATGGGATGGGATGCGTTGCGATGCGATGCGGTGCGATGCGGTGCGATGCGATGCGATGCGATGCGATGCGATGCGATTTGATGCGATGGGATGGGATGATAAGGGATGGGATGGGATGGGATGGGATGGGATGGGATTGGATGGGATGGGATGGGATATCGCGATGCGATGCGATGCGATGCGATGCGATGCGATGCGATGCGATGCGATGCGTTGCGATACGATGCGATGCGATGCGATGCGATGCAATGCGATGCGATGCGATGCAATGCGATGCGATGCAATGGGATGGGATGGGATGGGATGGGATGAGATGGGATGGGATGGGATGGGATGCGTTGCGATGCGATGCGGTGCGATGCGATGCGATGCGATGCGATTAGATGCGATGCGATGCGTTGCGATGCGATGCGATGCGATGCGATGCAATGGGATGGGATGGGATGAGATGGGATGAGATGGGATGGGATGGGATGGGATATAGCGATGCGATGCGATGCGATGCGATGCGATGCGATACGATGCGATGCGATGCGATGCGATGCAATGCGATGCGATGCGATGCGATGCGATGCGATGCAATGGGATGGGATGGGATGGGATGGGATGAGATGGGATGGGATGGGATGGGATGCGTTGCGATGCGATGCGGTGCGATGCGATGCGATGCGATGCGATGCGATGCGATGCGATGCGAAGCGATGCGATGCGATGCGATGCGTTGCGATGCGGTGCGATGCGATGCGCTGCGATACGATGCGATGCGATGCGGTGCGATGCGATGCGATGCGATGCGATGCGATGCGATGCGTTCCGATGCGATATGGTGAGATGCGATGCGGGGCGATGCGATGCGATGCGTTCCGATGCGATATGGTGCGATGCGATGCGGGGCGATGCGATGCGTTGCGATGCGATGCGGTGCGATGCGATGCGATGCGATGCGATGCGATGCGATGCGTCGCGATGCGATGCGATGCGATGCGTTCCGATGCGATATGGTGCGATGCGATGCGGGGCGATGCAATGCGTTGCGATGCGATGCGATGCGATGTGATGCGATGCGATGCGATGCGATGCGATGCGAAGCGATGCGATGCGATGCGTCGCGATGCGATGCGATGCGTCGCGATGCGATGCGATGCGATGCGTTCCGATGCGATATGGTGCGATGCGATGCGGGGCGATGCAATGCGTTGCGATGCGATGCGATGCGATGTGATGCGATGCGATGCGTTGCGATGCGATGCGATGCGATGCGATGCGATGCGATTAGATGCGATGCGATGCGTTGCGATGTGATGCGATGCAATGCGATGCGATGCGATGCGATACGATGCGATGCAATGCGATGCGATGCGATGCGATGCGATGCGATGCGATGCGATGCGATGCGATGCGATGCGATGCGATTAGATGCGATGCGATGCGTTGCGATGCGATGCGATGCAATGCGATGCGATGCGAAGCGATGCGATGCGATGCGATGCGATGCGATTAGATGCGATGCGATTAGATGCGATGCGATGCGTTGCGATGCGATGCGGTGCGATGCGATGCGATGCGATGCGATGCGATGCGATGCGATGCGAAGCGATGGGATGCGATGCGATGCGATGCGATGCGATTAGATGCGATGCGATGCGTTGCGATGCGATGCGATGCGATGCGATGCGATGCGATTAGATGCGATGCGATGCGTTGCGATGCGATGCGATGCAATGCGATGCGATGCGATGCGATGCGATGCGATGCAAAGCGATGCGATGCGATGCGATGCGATGCGATGCGATGCGATTAGATGCGATTTGATGCGATGCGATTAGATGCGATGCGATGCGTTGCGATGCGATGCGATGCAATGCGATGCGATGCGATGCGATGCGATGCGATGCGATGCGATGCGATGCGATGCGATGCGATGCGATGCGTTGCGATGCGATGCGATGCGATGCGATGCAATGCGATGCGATGCGATGCGATACGATGCGATGCAATGCGATGCGATGCGATGCGATGCGATGCGATGCGATGCGATGCGATGCGATTAGATGCGATGCGATGCGTTGCGATGCGATGCGATGCAATGCGATGCGATGCGAAGCGATGCGATGCGTTGCGATGCGATGCGATGCGATTAGATGCGATGCGATGCGATGCGATGCGATGCGATGCTAAGCGATGCGATGCGATGCGATGCGATGCGATGCGATTAGATGCGATGCGATGCGTTGCGATGCGATGCGATGCGATGCGATGCGATGCGATTAGATGCGATGCGATGCGTTGCGATGCGATGCGATGCAATGCGATGCGATGCGATGCGATGCGATGCGATGCAAAGCGATGCGATGCGATGCGATGCGATGCGATGCGATGCGATGCGATGCGATTAGATGCGATGCGATGCGATGCAATGCGATGCGATGCGATGCGATGCGATGCGATGCGATGCGATGCGATTAGATGCGATGCGATGCGTTGCGATGCGATGCGATGCAATGCGATGTGATGGGATGCGATGCGATGCGGTGCGATGCGATGCGATGTGATGCGATGCTATACGACGCGATGCGATGAGATGCGATGCGATGCGATGCGATGCGATGCGATGAGATGCGATGCGATGCGGTGCGGTGCGATGCGATGCGATGCGATGCGATGCGATGCAATGCAATGCGATGCGATGTGATGCGATGCGATGCGATTAGATGCGATGCGATGCGTTGCGATGCGATGCGATGCAATGCGATGCGTTGCGATGCGATGCGATGCGATTAGATGCGATGCGATGCCATGCGATGCGATGCGATGCGATGCGATGCGATGCGATGCGTCGCGATGCGATGCGATGCGATGCGTTCCGATGCGATATGGTGCGATGCGATGCGGGGCGATGCAATGCGATGCGATGCGATGCGATGCGATGCGAAGCGATGCGATGCGATGCGTCGCGATGCGATGCGATGCGATGCAATGCGATGCGATTAGATGCGATGCGATGCGTTGCGATGCGTTGCGATGCGATGCGATGCGATGCGATTAGATGCGATGCGATGCGTTGCGATGCGATGCGTTGCGATGCGATGCGATGCGATGCGATTAGATGCGATGCGATGCGTTGCGATGCGATGCGATGCGATGCGATGCGATGCGATGCGATTAGATGCGATGCGATGCGTTCCGATGCGATATGGTGCGATGCGATGCGGGGCGATGCGATGCGTTGCGATGCGATGCGAAGCGATGCGATGCGATGCGATGCAATGGGATGGGATGGGATGGGATGAGATGGGATGGGATGGGATGGGATGCGTTGCGATGCGATGCGGTGCGATGCGATGCGATGCGATGCGATGCGATGCGATGCGATTGGATGCGATGGGATGGGATGATAAGGGATGGGATGGGATGGGATGGGATGGGATGGGATTGGATGGGATGGGATGGGATATCGCGATGCGATGCGATGCGATGCGATGCGATGCGATGCGTTGCGATACGATGCGATGCGATGCGATGCGATGCGATGCAATGCGATGCGATGCGATGCAATGCGATGCGATGCAATGGGATGGGATGGGATGGGATGGGATGAGATGGGATGGGATGGGATGGGATGCGTTGCGATGCGATGCGGTGCGATGCGATGCGATGCGATGCGATGCGATGCGATTAGATGCGATTCGATGCGATGCGATTAGATGCGATGCGATGCGTTGCGATGCGATGCGATGCAATGCGATGCGATGCGATGCGATGCGATGCGATGCGATGCGATGCGATGAGATGCGTTGCGATGCGATGCGATGCGATGCGATGCGATGCGATTAGATGCGATGCGATGCGATGCAATGCGATGCGATGCGATGCGATGCGATGCAATGCGTTGCGATGCGATGCGATGCAATGCGATGCGATGCGATGCGATGCGATGCGATGCGATGCAATGCGATGCGATGCGATGCGATGCGATGCGGTGCGGTGCGATGCGATGCGATGCGATGCAATGGGATGGGATGGGATGGGATGGGATGAGATGGGACGGGATGGGATGGGATGCGTTGCGATGCGATGCGATGCGATGCGATGCGATGCAATGGGATGGGATGGGATGGGATGGGATGAGATGGGACGGGATGGGATGGGATGCGTTGCGATGCGATGCGGTGCGATGCGGTGCGATGCGATGCGATGCGATGCGATGCGATGCGATTTGATGCGATGGGATGGGATGATAAGGGATGGGATGGGATGGGATGGGATGGGATGGGATTGGATGGGATGGGATGGGATATCGCGATGCGATGCGATGCGATGCGATGCGATGCGATGCGATGCGATGCGATGCGTTGCGATACGATGCGATGCGATGCGATGCGATGCAATGCGATGCGATGCGATGCAATGCGATGCGATGCAATGGGATGGGATGGGATGGGATGGGATGAGATGGGATGGGATGGGATGGGATGCGTTGCGATGCGATGCGGTGCGATGCGATGCGATGCGATGCGATTAGATGCGATGCGATGCGTTGCGATGCGATGCGATGCGATGCGATGCAATGGGATGGGATGGGATGAGATGGGATGAGATGGGATGGGATGGGATGGGATATAGCGATGCGATGCGATGCGATGCGATGCGATGCGATACGATGCGATGCGATGCGATGCGATGCAATGCGATGCGATGCGATGCGATGCGATGCGATGCAATGGGATGGGATGGGATGGGATGGGATGAGATGGGATGGGATGGGATGGGATGCGTTGCGATGCGATGCGGTGCGATGCGATGCGATGCGATGCGATGCGATGCGATGCGATGCGAAGCGATGCGATGCGATGCGATGCGTTGCGATGCGGTGCGATGCGATGCGCTGCGATACGATGCGATGCGATGCGGTGCGATGCGATGCGATGCGATGCGATGCGATGCGATGCGTTCCGATGCGATATGGTGAGATGCGATGCGGGGCGATGCGATGCGATGCGTTCCGATGCGATATGGTGCGATGCGATGCGGGGCGATGCGATGCGTTGCGATGCGATGCGGTGCGATGCGATGCGATGCGATGCGATGCGATGCGATGCGTCGCGATGCGATGCGATGCGATGCGTTCCGATGCGATATGGTGCGATGCGATGCGGGGCGATGCAATGCGTTGCGATGCGATGCGATGCGATGTGATGCGATGCGATGCGATGCGATGCGATGCGAAGCGATGCGATGCGATGCGTCGCGATGCGATGCGATGCGTCGCGATGCGATGCGATGCGATGCGTTCCGATGCGATATGGTGCGATGCGATGCGGGGCGATGCAATGCGTTGCGATGCGATGCGATGCGATGTGATGCGATGCGATGCGTTGCGATGCGATGCGATGCGATGCGATGCGATGCGATTAGATGCGATGCGATGCGTTGCGATGTGATGCGATGCAATGCGATGCGATGCGATGCGATACGATGCGATGCAATGCGATGCGATGCGATGCGATGCGATGCGATGCGATGCGATGCGATGCGATGCGATGCGATGCGATTAGATGCGATGCGATGCGTTGCGATGCGATGCGATGCAATGCGATGCGATGCGAAGCGATGCGATGCGATGCGATGCGATGCGATTAGATGCGATGCGATTAGATGCGATGCGATGCGTTGCGATGCGATGCGGTGCGATGCGATGCGATGCGATGCGATGCGATGCGATGCGATGCGAAGCGATGGGATGCGATGCGATGCGATGCGATGCGATTAGATGCGATGCGAAGCGATGCGATGCGATGCGTCGCGATGCGATGCGATGCGATGCAATGCGATGCGATTAGATGCGATGCGATGCGTTGCGATGCGATGCGAAGCGATGCGATGCGATGCGTCGCGATGCGATGCGATGCGATGCAATGCGATGCGATTAGATGCGATGCGATGCGTTGCGATGCGTTGCGATGCGATGCGATGCGATGCGATTAGATGCGATGCGATGCGTTGCGATGCGATGCGTTGCGATGCGATGCGATGCGATGCGATTAGATGCGATGCGATGCGTTGCGATGCGATGCGATGCGATGCGATGCGATGCGATTAGATGCGATGCGATGCGTTGCGATGCGATGCGTTGCGATGTGATTAGATGCGATGCGATGCGTTGCGATGCGATGCGATGCGATGCGATGCGATGCGATTAGATGCGATGCGATGCGTTGCGATGCGATGCGATGCAATGCGATGCGATGCGATGCGTCGCGATGCGATGCGATGCGATGCGTTCCGATGCGATATGGTGCGATGCGATGCGGGGCGATGCAATGCGTTGCGATGCGATGCGATGCGATGTGATGCGATGCGATGCGATGCGATGCGAAGCGATGCGATGCGATGCGTCGCGATGCGATGCGATGCGATGCGATTAGATGCGATGCGATGCGTTGCGATGCGATGCGATGCGATGCGATGCGATGCGATTAGATGCGATGCGATGCGTTGCGATGCGATGCGTTGCGATGTGATTAGATGCGATGCGATGCGTTGCGATGCGATGCGATGCGATGCGATGCGATGCGATTAGATGCGATGCGATGCGTTGCGATGCGATGCGATGCAATGCGATGCGATGCGATGCGATGCGATACGATGCGATGCAATGCGATGCGATGCGATGCGAAGCGATGCGATGCAATGCGATGCGTTGCGATGCGATGCGATGTGATGCGATGCTATACGACGCGATGCGATGCGATGCGATGCGATGCGATGAGATGCGATGCGATGCGGTGCGGTGCGATGTAATGCGATGCGATGCGATGCGATGCGATGCGAAGCGATGCGATGCGAAGCGATGCGATGCAATGCGATGCGTTGCGATGCGATGCGATGTGATGCGAAGCGATGCGATGCAATGCGATGCGTTGCGATGCGATGCGATGTGATGCGATGCTATACGACGCGATGCGATGCGATGCGGTGCGGTGCGATGTGATGCGATGCGATGCGATGCGATGCGATGCGAAGCGATGCGATGCGAAGCGATGCGATGCAATGCGATGCGTTGCGATGCGATGTGATGCGATGCTATACGACGCGATGCGATGCGATGCGATGCGATGCGATGCGATGCGATGAGATGCGATGCGATGCGATGCGATGCGTTGCGATGCGATGCGATGCAATGCGATGCGATGCGATGCGATGCGATGCAATGGGATGGGATGGGATGGGATGGGATGAGATGGGATGGGATGGGATGGGATGCGTTGCGATGCGATGCGGTGCGATGCGATGAGATGCGTTGCGATGCGATGCGTCGCGATGCGATGCGATGCGATGCGTTCCGATGCGATATGGTGCGATGCGATGCGATGCGATGCGATGCGATTAGATGCGATTCGATGCGATGCGATTAGATGCGATGCGATGCGTTGCGATGCGATGCGATGCAATGCGATGCGATGCGATGCGATGCGATGCGATGCGATGCGATGCGTCGCGATGCGATGCGATGCGATGCGTTCCGATGCGATATGGTGCGATGCGATGCGGGGCGATGCAATGCGTTGCGATGCGATGCGATGCGATGTGATGCGATGCGATGCGATGCGATGCGAAGCGATGCGATGCGATGCGTCGCGATGCGATGCGATGCGATGCGATTAATTGCGATGCGATGCGTTGCGATGCGATGCGATGCGATGCGATGCGATGCGATTAGATGCGATGCGATGCGTTGCGATGCGATGCGTTGCGATGTGATTAGATGCGATGCGATGCGTTGCGATGCGATGCGATGCGATGCGATGCGATGCGATGCGATGCGATGCGATTAGATGCGATGCGATGCGTTGCGATGCGATGCGATGCAATGCGATGCGATGCGAAGCGATGCGATGCGATGCGATGCGATGCGATTAGATGCGATGCGATTAGATGCGATGCGATGCGTTGCGATGCGATGCGGTGCGATGCGATGCGATGCGATGCGATGCGATGCGATGCGATGCGAAGCGATGGGATGCGATGCGATGCGATGCGATGCGATTAGATGCGATGCGATGCGTTGCGATGCGATGCGATGCGATGCGATGCGATGCGATTAGATGCGATGCGATGCGTTGCGATGCGATGCGATGCAATGCGATGCGATGCGATGCGATGCGATGCGATGCAAAGCGATGCGATGCGATGCGATGCGATGCGATGCGATGCGATTAGATGCGATTTGATGCGATGCGATTAGATGCGATGCGATGCGTTGCGATGCGATGCGATGCAATGCGATGCGATGCGATGCGATGCGATGCGATGCGATGCGATGCGATGCGATGCGATGCGATGCGATGCGATGCGATGCGTTGCGATGCGATGCGATGCGATGCGATGCAATGCGATGCGATGCGATGCGATACGATGCGATGCAATGCGATGCGATGCGATGCGATGCGATGCGATGCGATGCGATGCGATGCGATTAGATGCGATGCGATGCGTTGCGATGCGATGCGATGCAATGCGATGCGATGCGAAGCGATGCAATGCGTTGCGATGCGATGCGATGCGATTAGATGCGATGCGATGCGATGCGATGCGATGCGATGCTAAGCGATGCGATGCGATGCGATGCGATGCGATGCGATTAGATGCGATGCGATGCGTTGCGATGCGATGCGATGCGATGCGATGCGATGCGATTAGATGCGATGCGATGCGTTGCGATGCGATGCGATGCAATGCGATGCGATGCGATGCGATGCGATGCGATGCAAAGCGATGCGATGCGATGCGATGCGATGCGATGCGATGCGATGCGATTAGATGCGATGCGATGCGATGCAATGCGATGCGATGCGATGCGATGCGATGCGATGCGATGCGATGCGATTAGATGCGATGCGATGCGTTGCGATGCGATGCGATGCAATGCGATGTGATGGGATGCGATGCGATGCGGTGCGATGCGATGCGATGTGATGCGATGCTATACGACGCGATGCGATGCGATGCGATGCGATGCGATGCGATGAGATGCGATGCGATGCGGTGCGGTGCGATGCGATGCGATGCGATGCGATGCGATGCAATGCAATGCGATGCGATGCGATGCGATGCGATGCGATTAGATGCGATGCGATGCGTTGCGATGCGATGCGATGCAATGCGATGCGTTGCGATGCGATGCGATGCGATTAGATGCGATGCGATGCCATGCGATGCGATGCGATGCGATGCGATGCGATGCGATGCGATGCGTCGCGATGCGATGCGATGCGATGCGTTCCGATGCGATATGGTGCGATGCGATGCGGGGCGATGCAATGCGATGCGATGCGATGCGATGCGATGCGAAGCGATGCGATGCGATGCATCGCGATGCGATGCGATGCATCGCGATGCGATGCGATGCGATGCAATGCGATGCGATTAGATGCGATGCGATGCGTTGCGATGCGTTGCGATGCGATGCGATGCGATGCGATTAGATGCGATGCGATGCGTTGCGATGCGATGCGTTGCGATGCGATGCGATGCGATGCGATTAGATGCGATGCGATGCGTTGCGATGCGATGCGATGCGATGCGATGCGATGCGATGCGATTAGATGCGATGCGATGCGTTCCGATGCGATATGGTGCGATGCGATGCGGGGCGATGCGATGCGTTGCGATGCGATGCGAAGCGATGCGATGCGATGCGATGCGTTGCGATGCGATGCGATGCGAAGCGATGCGATGCGATGCAATGCGATGCGTCGCGATGCGATGCGATGCGATGCGATGCGATGCGTTGCGATGCGATGCGATGCGATGCGATGCGATGCGATGCGATGCGATGCGATTAGATGCGATATGGTGCGATGCGATGCGGGGCGATGCGATGCGTTGCGTCGCGATGCGATGCGATGCGATGCGTTCCGATGCGATATGGTGCGATGCGAGGCGGGGCGATGCAATGCGTTGCGATGCGATGCGATGCGATGTGATGCGATGCGATGCGATGCGGTGCGATGCGATGCGATGCGATGCGATGCGATGCGATGCGTCGCGATGCGATGCGATGCGATGCGTTCCGATGCGATATGGTGCGATGCGATGCGGGGCGATGCAATGCGATGCGATGCGATGCGATGCGATGCGAAGCGATGCGATGCGATGCGTCGCGATGCGATGCGATGCGATGCAATGCGATGCGATTAGATGCGATGCGATGCGTTGCGATGCGTTGCGATGCGATGCGATGCGATGCGATTAGATGCGATGCGATGCGTTGCGATGCGATGCGTTGCGATGCGATGCGATGCGATGCGATTAGATGCGATGCGATGCGTTGCGATGCGATGCGATGCGATGCGATGCGATGCGATGCGATTAGATGCGATTCGATGCGATGCGATTAGATGCGATGCGATGCGTTGCGATGCGATGCGATGCAATGCGATGCGATGCGATGCGATGCGATGCGATGCGATGCGATGCGTCGCGATGCGATGCGATGCGATGCGTTCCGATGCGATATGGTGCGATGCGATGCGGGGCGATGCAATGCGTTGCGATGCGATGCGATGCGATGTGATGCGATGCGATGCGATGCGATGCGAAGCGATGCGATGCGATGCGTCGCGATGCGATGCGATGCGATGCGATTAGATGCAATGCGATGCGTTGCGATGCGATGCGATGCGATGCGATGCGATGCGATTAGATGCGATGCGATGCGTTGCGATGCGATGCGTTGCGATGTGATTAGATGCGATGCGATGCGTTGCGATGCGATGCGATGCGATGCGATGCGATGCGATTAGATGCGATGCGATGCGTTGCGATGCGATGCGATGCAATGCGATGCGATGCGATGCGATGCGATGCAATGGGATGGGATGGGATGAGATGGGATGAGATGGGATGGGATGGGATGGGATATAGCGATGCGATGCGATGCGATGCGATGCGATGCGATACGATGCGATGCGATGCGATGCGATGCAATGCGATGCGATGCGATGCGATGCGATGCGATGCAATGGGATGGGATGGGATGGGATGGGATGAGATGGGATGGGATGGGATGGGATGCGTTGCGATGCGATGCGGTGCGATGCGATGCGATGCGATGCGATGCGATGCGATGCGATGCGAAGCGATGCGATGCGATGCGATGCGTTGCGATGCGGTGCGATGCGATGCGCTGCGATACGATGCGATGCGATGCGGTGCGATGCGATGCGATGCGATGCGATGCGATGCGATGCGTTCCGATGCGATATGGTGAGATGCGATGCGGGGCGATGCGATGCGATGCGATGCGTTGCGATGCGATGCGTTGCGATGCGATGCGATGCGATGCGATTAGATGCGATGCGATGCGTTGCGATGCGATGCGATGCGATGCGATGCGATGCGATTAGATGCGATGCGATGCGTTGCGATGCGATGCGTTGCGATGTGATTAGATGCGATGCGATGCGTTGCGATGCGATGCGATGCGATGCGATGCGATGCGATTAGATGCGATGCGATGCGTTGCGATGCGATGCGATGCAATGCGATGCGATGCGATGCGTCGCGATGCGATGCGATGCGATGCGTTCCGATGCGATATGGTGCGATGCGATGCGGGGCGATGCAATGCGTTGCGATGCGATGCGATGCGATGTGATGCGATGCGATGCGATGCGATGCGAAGCGATGCGATGCGATGCGTCGCGATGCGATGCGATGCGATGCGATTAGATGCGATGCGATGCGTTGCGATGCGATGCGATGCGATGCGATGCGATGCGATTAGATGCGATGCGATGCGTTGCGATGCGATGCGTTGCGATGTGATTAGATGCGATGCGATGCGTTGCGATGCGATGCGATGCGATGCGATGCGATGCGATTAGATGCGATGCGATGCGTTGCGATGCGATGCGATGCAATGCGATGCGATGCGATGCGATGCGATACGATGCGATGCAATGCGATGCGATGCGATGCGAAGCGATGCGATGCAATGCGATGCGTTGCGATGCGATGCGATGTGATGCGATGCTATACGACGCGATGCGATGCGATGCGATGCGATGCGATGAGATGCGATGCGATGCGGTGCGGTGCGATGTAATGCGATGCGATGCGATGCGATGCGATGCGAAGCGATGCGATGCGAAGCGATGCGATGCAATGCGATGCGTTGCGATGCGATGCGATGTGATGCGAAGCGATGCGATGCAATGCGATGCGTTGCGATGCGATGCGATGTGATGCGATGCTATACGACGCGATGCGATGCGATGCGGTGCGGTGCGATGTGATGCGATGCGATGCGATGCGATGCGATGCGAAGCGATGCGATGCGAAGCGATGCGATGCAATGCGATGCGTTGCGATGCGATGTGATGCGATGCTATACGACGCGATGCGATGCGATGCGATGCGATGCGATGCGATGCGATGAGATGCGATGCGATGCGATGCGATGCGTTGCGATGCGATGCGATGCAATGCGATGCGATGCGATGCGATGCGATGCAATGGGATGGGATGGGATGGGATGGGATGAGATGGGATGGGATGGGATGGGATGCGTTGCGATGCGATGCGGTGCGATGCGATGAGATGCGTTGCGATGCGATGCGTCGCGATGCGATGCGATGCGATGCGTTCCGATGCGATATGGTGCGATGCGATGCGATGCGATGCGATGCGATTAGATGCGATTCGATGCGATGCGATTAGATGCGATGCGATGCGTTGCGATGCGATGCGATGCAATGCGATGCGATGCGATGCGATGCGATGCGATGCGATGCGATGCGTCGCGATGCGATGCGATGCGATGCGTTCCGATGCGATATGGTGCGATGCGATGCGGGGCGATGCAATGCGTTGCGATGCGATGCGATGCGATGTGATGCGATGCGATGCGATGCGATGCGAAGCGATGCGATGCGATGCGTCGCGATGCGATGCGATGCGATGCGATTAATTGCGATGCGATGCGTTGCGATGCGATGCGATGCGATGCGATGCGATGCGATTAGATGCGATGCGATGCGTTGCGATGCGATGCGTTGCGATGTGATTAGATGCGATGCGATGCGTTGCGATGCGATGCGATGCGATGCGATGCGATGCGATGCGATGCGATGCGATTAGATGCGATGCGATGCGTTGCGATGCGATGCGATGCAATGCGATGCGATGCGAAGCGATGCGATGCGATGCGATGCGATGCGATTAGATGCGATGCGATTAGATGCGATGCGATGCGTTGCGATGCGATGCGGTGCGATGCGATGCGATGCGATGCGATGCGATGCGATGCGAAGCGATGGGATGCGATGCGATGCGATGCGATGCGATTAGATGCGATGCGATGCGTTGCGATGCGATGCGATGCGATGCGATGCGATGCGATTAGATGCGATGCGATGCGTTGCGATGCGATGCGATGCAATGCGATGCGATGCGATGCGATGCGATGCGATGCAAAGCGATGCGATGCGATGCGATGCGATGCGATGCGATGCGATTAGATGCGATTTGATGCGATGCGATTAGATGCGATGCGATGCGTTGCGATGCGATGCGATGCAATGCGATGCGATGCGATGCGATGCGATGCGATGCGATGCGATGCGATGCGATGCGATGCGATGCGATGCGTTGCGATGCGATGCGATGCGATGCGATGCAATGCGATGCGATGCGATGCGATACGATGCGATGCAATGCGATGCGATGCGATGCGATGCGATGCGATGCGATGCGATGCGATGCGATTAGATGCGATGCGATGCGTTGCGATGCGATGCGATGCAATGCGATGCGATGCGAAGCGATGCAATGCGTTGCGATGCGATGCGATGCGATTAGATGCGATGCGATGCGATGCGATGCGATGCGATGCTAAGCGATGCGATGCGATGCGATGCGATGCGATGCGATTAGATGCGATGCGATGCGTTGCGATGCGATGCGATGCGATGCGATGCGATGCGATTAGATGCGATGCGATGCGTTGCGATGCGATGCGATGCAATGCGATGCGATGCGATGCGATGCGATGCGATGCAAAGCGATGCGATGCGATGCGATGCGATGCGATGCGATGCGATGCGATTAGATGCGATGCGATGCGATGCAATGCGATGCGATGCGATGCGATGCGATGCGATGCGATGCGATTAGATGCGATGCGATGCGTTGCGATGCGATGCGATGCAATGCGATGTGATGGGATGCGATGCGATGCGGTGCGATGCGATGCGATGTGATGCGATGCTATACGACGCGATGCGATGCGATGCGATGCGATGCGATGCGATGAGATGCGATGCGATGCGGTGCGGTGCGATGCGATGCGATGCGATGCGATGCGATGCAATGCAATGCGATGCGATGCGATGCGATGCGATGCGATTAGATGCGATGCGATGCGTTGCGATGCGATGCGATGCAATGCGATGCGTTGCGATGCGATGCGATGCGATTAGATGCGATGCGATGCCATGCGATGCGATGCGATGCGATGCGATGCGATGCGATGCGATGCGTCGCGATGCGATGCGATGCGATGCGTTCCGATGCGATATGGTGCGATGCGATGCGGGGCGATGCAATGCGATGCGATGCGATGCGATGCGATGCGAAGCGATGCGATGCGATGCATCGCGATGCGATGCGATGCATCGCGATGCGATGCGATGCGATGCAATGCGATGCGATTAGATGCGATGCGATGCGTTGCGATGCGTTGCGATGCGATGCGATGCGATGCGATTAGATGCGATGCGATGCGTTGCGATGCGATGCGTTGCGATGCGATGCGATGCGATGCGATTAGATGCGATGCGATGCGTTGCGATGCGATGCGATGCGATGCGATGCGATGCGATGCGATTAGATGCGATGCGATGCGTTCCGATGCGATATGGTGCGATGCGATGCGGGGCGATGCGATGCGTTGCGATGCGATGCAAAGCGATGCGATGCGATGCGATGCGTTGCGATGCGATGCGATGCGAAGCGATGCGATGCGATGCAATGCGATGCGTCGCGATGCGATGCGATGCGATGCGATGCGATGCGTTGCGATGCGATGCGATGCGATGCGATGCGATGCGATGCGATGCGATGCGATTAGATGCGATATGTGCGATGCGATGCGGGGCGATGCGATGCGTTGCGTCGCGATGCGATGCGATGCGATGCGTTCCGATGCGATATGGTGCGATGCGAGGCGGGGCGATGCAATGCGTTGCGATGCGATGCGATGCGATGTGATGCGATGCGATGCGATGCGGTGCGATGCGATGCGATGCGATGCGATGCGATGCGATGCGTCGCGATGCGATGCGATGCGATGCGTTCCGATGCGATATGGTGCGATGCGATGCGGGGCGATGCAATGCGATGCGATGCGATGCGATGCGATGCGAAGCGATGCGATGCGATGCGTCGCGATGCGATGCGATGCGATGCAATGCGATGCGATTAGATGCGATGCGATGCGTTGCGATGCGTTGCGATGCGATGCGATGCGATGCGATTAGATGCGATGCGATGCGTTGCGATGCGATGCGTTGCGATGCGATGCGATGCGATGCGATTAGATGCGATGCGATGCGTTGCGATGCGATGCGATGCGATGCGATGCGATGCGATGCGATTAGATGCGATTCGATGCGATGCGATTAGATGCGATGCGATGCGTTGCGATGCGATGCGATGCAATGCGATGCGATGCGATGCGATGCGATGCGATGCGATGCGATGCGTCGCGATGCGATGCGATGCGATGCGTTCCGATGCGATATGGTGCGATGCGATGCGGGGCGATGCAATGCGTTGCGATGCGATGCGATGCGATGTGATGCGATGCGATGCGATGCGATGCGAAGCGATGCGATGCGATGCGTCGCGATGCGATGCGATGCGATGCGATTAGATGCGATGCGATGCGTTGCGATGCGATGCGATGCGATGCGATGCGATGCGATTAGATGCGATGCGATGCGTTGCGATGCGATGCGTTGCGATGTGATTAGATGCGATGCGATGCGTTGCGATGCGATGCGATGCGATGCGATGCGATGCGATTAGATGCGATGCGATGCGTTGCGATGCGATGCGATGCAATGCGATGCGATGCGATGCGATGCGATGCAATGGGATGGGATGGGATGAGATGGGATGAGATGGGATGGGATGGGATGGGATATAGCGATGCGATGCGATGCGATGCGATGCGATGCGATACGATGCGATGCGATGCGATGCGATGCAATGCGATGCGATGCGATGCGATGCGTGCAATGGGATGGGATGGGATGGGATGGGATGAGATGGGATGGGATGGGATGGGATGCGTTGCGATGCGATGCGGTGCGATGCGATGCGATGCGATGCGATGCGATGCGATGCGATGCGAAGCGATGCGATGCGATGCGATGCGTTGCGATGCGGTGCGATGCGATGCGCTGCGATACGATGCGATGCGATGCGGTGCGATGCGATGCGATGCGATGCGATGCGATGCGATGCGTTCCGATGCGATATGGTGAGATGCGATGCGGGGCGATGCGATGCGATGCGTTCCGATGCGATATGGTGCGATGCGATGCGGGGCGATGCGATGCGTTGCGATGCGATGCGGTGCGATGCGATGCGATGCGATGCGATGCGATGCGATGCGTCGCGATGCGATGCGATGCGATGCGTTCCGATGCGATATGGTGCGATGCGATGCGGGGCAATGCAATGCGTTGCGATGCGATGCGATGCGATGTGATGCGATGCGATGCGATGCGATGCGATGCGAAGCGATGCGATGCGATGCGTCGCGATGCGATGCGATGCGTCGCGATGCGATGCGATGCGATGCGTTCCGATGCGATATGGTGCGATGCGATGCGGGGCGATGCAATGCGTTGCGATGCGATGCGATGCGATGTGATGCGATGCGATGCGTTGCGATGCGATGCGATGCGATGCGATGCGATGCGATTAGATGCGATGCGATGCGTTGCGATGCGATGCGATGCAATGCGATGCGATGCGATGCGATACGATGCGATGCAATGCGATGCGATGCGATGCGATGCGATGCGATGCGATGCGATGCGATGCGATGCGATGCGATGCGATGCGATTAGATGCGATGCGATGCGTTGCGATGCGATGCGATGCAATGCGATGCGATGCGAAGCGATGCGATACGATGCGATGCGATGCGATTAGATGCGATGCGATTAGATGCGATGCGATGCGTTGCGATGCGATGCGGTGCGATGCGATGCGATGCGATGCGATGCGATGCGATGCGATGCGAAGCGATGGGATGCGATGCGATGCGATGCGATGCGATTAGATGCGATGCGATGCGTTGCGATGCGATGCGATGCGATGCGATGCGATGCGATTAGATGCGATGCGATGCGTTGCGATGCGATGCGATGCAATGCGATGCGATGCGATGCGATGCGATGCGATGCAAAGCGATGCGATGCGATGCGATGCGATGCGATGCGATGCGATGCGATGCGATGCGATGCGATGCGATGCGATGCGTTGCGATGCGATGCGATGCGATGCGATGCAATGCGATGCGATGCGATGCGATACGATGCGATGCAATGCGATGCGATGCGATGCGATGCGATGCGATGCGTTGCGATGCGATGCGATGCAATGCGATGCGATGCGATGCGATTAGATGCGATGCGATGCGTTGCGATGCGATGCGATGCGATGCGATGCGATGCGATTAGATGCGATGCGATGCGTTGCGATGCGATGCGTTGCGATGTGATTAGATGCGATGCGATGCGTTGCGATGCGATGCGATGCGATGCGATGCGATGCGATTAGATGCGATGCGATGCGTTGCGATGCGATGCGATGCAATGCGATGCGATGCGATGCGTCGCGATGCGATGCGATGCGATGCGTTCCGATGCGATATGGTGCGATGCGATGCGGGGCGATGCAATGCGTTGCGATGCGATGCGATGCGATGTGATGCGATGCGATGCGATGCGATGCGAAGCGATGCGATGCGATGCGTCGCGATGCGATGCGATGCGATGCGATTAGATGCGATGCGATGCGTTGCGATGCGATGCGATGCGATGCGATGCGATGCGATTAGATGCGATGCGATGCGTTGCGATGCGATGCGTTGCGATGTGATTAGATGCGATGCGATGCGTTGCGATGCGATGCGATGCGATGCGATGCGATGCGATTAGATGCGATGCGATGCGTTGCGATGCGATGCGATGCAATGCGATGCGATGCGATGCGATGCGATACGATGCGATGCAATGCGATGCGATGCGATGCGAAGCGATGCGATGCAATGCGATGCGTTGCGATGCGATGCGATGTGATGCGATGCTATACGACGCGATGCGATGCGATGCGATGCGATGCGATGAGATGCGATGCGATGCGGTGCGGTGCGATGTAATGCGATGCGATGCGATGCGATGCGATGCGAAGCGATGCGATGCGAAGCGATGCGATGCAATGCGATGCGTTGCGATGCGATGCGATGTGATGCGAAGCGATGCGATGCAATGCGATGCGTTGCGATGCGATGCGATGTGATGCGATGCTATACGACGCGATGCGATGCGATGCGGTGCGGTGCGATGTGATGCGATGCGATGCGATGCGATGCGATGCGAAGCGATGCGATGCGAAGCGATGCGATGCAATGCGATGCGTTGCGATGCGATGTGATGCGATGCTATACGACGCGATGCGATGCGATGCGATGCGATGCGATGCGATGCGATGAGATGCGATGCGATGCGATGCGATGCGTTGCGATGCGATGCGATGCAATGCGATGCGATGCGATGCGATGCGATGCAATGGGATGGGATGGGATGGGATGGGATGAGATGGGATGGGATGGGATGGGATGCGTTGCGATGCGATGCGGTGCGATGCGATGAGATGCGTTGCGATGCGATGCGTCGCGATGCGATGCGATGCGATGCGTTCCGATGCGATATGGTGCGATGCGATGCGATGCGATGCGATGCGATTAGATGCGATTCGATGCGATGCGATTAGATGCGATGCGATGCGTTGCGATGCGATGCGATGCAATGCGATGCGATGCGATGCGATGCGATGCGATGCGATGCGATGCGTCGCGATGCGATGCGATGCGATGCGTTCCGATGCGATATGGTGCGATGCGATGCGGGGCGATGCAATGCGTTGCGATGCGATGCGATGCGATGTGATGCGATGCGATGCGATGCGATGCGAAGCGATGCGATGCGATGCGTCGCGATGCGATGCGATGCGATGCGATTAATTGCGATGCGATGCGTTGCGATGCGATGCGATGCGATGCGATGCGATGCGATTAGATGCGATGCGATGCGTTGCGATGCGATGCGTTGCGATGTGATTAGATGCGATGCGATGCGTTGCGATGCGATGCGATGCGATGCGATGCGATGCGATGCGATGCGATGCGATTAGATGCGATGCGATGCGTTGCGATGCGATGCGATGCAATGCGATGCGATGCGAAGCGATGCGATGCGATGCGATGCGATGCGATTAGATGCGATGCGATTAGATGCGATGCGATGCGTTGCGATGCGATGCGGTGCGATGCGATGCGATGCGATGCGATGCGATGCGATGCGATGCGAAGCGATGGGATGCGATGCGATGCGATGCGATGCGATTAGATGCGATGCGATGCGTTGCGATGCGATGCGATGCGATGCGATGCGATGCGATTAGATGCGATGCGATGCGTTGCGATGCGATGCGATGCAATGCGATGCGATGCGATGCGATGCGATGCGATGCAAAGCGATGCGATGCGATGCGATGCGATGCGATGCGATGCGATTAGATGCGATTTGATGCGATGCGATTAGATGCGATGCGATGCGTTGCGATGCGATGCGATGCAATGCGATGCGATGCGATGCGATGCGATGCGATGCGATGCGATGCGATGCGATGCGATGCGATGCGATGCGTTGCGATGCGATGCGATGCGATGCGATGCAATGCGATGCGATGCGATGCGATTCGATGCGATGCAATGCGATGCGATGCGATGCGATGCGATGCGATGCGATGCGATGCGATGCGATTAGATGCGATGCGATGCGTTGCGATGCGATGCGATGCAATGCGATGCGATGCGAAGCGATGCAATGCGTTGCGATGCGATGCGATGCGATTAGATGCGATGCGATGCGATGCGATGCGATGCGATGCTAAGCGATGCGATGCGATGCGATGCGATGCGATGCGATTAGATGCGATGCGATGCGTTGCGATGCGATGCGATGCGATGCGATGCGATTAGATGCGATGCGATGCGTTGCGATGCGATGCGATGCAATGCGATGCGATGCGATGCGATGCGATGCGATGCAAAGCGATGCGATGCGATGCGATGCGATGCGATGCGATGCGATGCGATTAGATGCGATGCGATGCGATGCAATGCGATGCGATGCGATGCGATGCGATGCGATGCGATGCGATGCGATTAGATGCGATGCGATGCGTTGCGATGCGATGCGATGCAATGCGATGTGATGGGATGCGATGCGATGCGGTGCGATGCGATGCGATGTGATGCGATGCTATACGACGCGATGCGATGCGATGCGATGCGATGCGATGCGATGAGATGCGATGCGATGCGGTGCGGTGCGATGCGATGCGATGCGATGCGATGCGATGCAATGCAATGCGATGCGATGCGATGCGATGCGATGCGATTAGATGCGATGCGATGCGTTGCGATGCGATGCGATGCAATGCGATGCGTTGCGATGCGATGCGATGCGATTAGATGCGATGCGATGCCATGCGATGCGATGCGATGCGATGCGATGCGATGCGATGCGATGCGTCGCGATGCGATGCGATGCGATGCGTTCCGATGCGATATGGTGCGATGCGATGCGGGGCGATGCAATGCGATGCGATGCGATGCGATGCGATGCGAAGCGATGCGATGCGATGCATCGCGATGCGATGCGATGCGATGCAATGCGATGCGATTAGATGCGATGCGATGCGTTGCGATGCGTTGCGATGCGATGCGATGCGATGCGATTAGATGCGATGCGATGCGTTGCGATGCGATGCGTTGCGATGCGATGCGATGCGATGCGATTAGATGCGATGCGATGCGTTGCGATGCGATGCGATGCGATGCGATGCGATGCGATGCGATTAGATGCGATGCGATGCGTTCCGATGCGATATGGTGCGATGCGATGCGGGGCGATGCGATGCGTTGCGATGCGATGCGAAGCGATGCGATGCGATGCGATGCGTTGCGATGCGATGCGATGCGAAGCGATGCGATGCGATGCAATGCGATGCGTCGCGATGCGATGCGATGCGATGCGATGCGATGCGTTGCGATGCGATGCGATGCGATGCGATGCGATGCGATGCGATGCGATGCGATTAGATGCGATATGGTGCGATGCGATGCGGGGCGATGCGATGCGTTGCGTCGCGATGCGATGCGATGCGATGCGTTCCGATGCGATATGGTGCGATGCGAGGCGGGGCGATGCAATGCGTTGCGATGCGATGCGATGCGATGTGATGCGATGCGATGCGATGCGGTGCGATGCGATGCGATGCGATGCGATGCGATGCGATGCGTCGCGATGCGATGCGATGCGATGCGTTCCGATGCGATATGGTGCGATGCGATGCGGGGCGATGCAATGCGATGCGATGCGATGCGATGCGATGCGAAGCGATGCGATGCGATGCGTCGCGATGCGATGCGATGCGATGCAATGCGATGCGATTAGATGCGATGCGATGCGTTGCGATGCGTTGCGATGCGATGCGATGCGATGCGATTAGATGCGATGCGATGCGTTGCGATGCGATGCGTTGCGATGCGATGCGATGCGATGCGATTAGATGCGATGCGATGCGTTGCGATGCGATGCGATGCGATGCGATGCGATGCGATGCGATTAGATGCGATTCGATGCGATGCGATTAGATGCGATGCGATGCGTTGCGATGCGATGCGATGCAATGCGATGCGATGCGATGCGATGCGATGCGATGCGATGCGATGCGTCGCGATGCGATGCGATGCGATGCGTTCCGATGCGATATGGTGCGATGCGATGCGGGGCGATGCAATGCGTTGCGATGCGATGCGATGCGATGTGATGCGATGCGATGCGATGCGATGCGAAGCGATGCGATGCGATGCGTCGCGATGCGATGCGATGCGATGCGATTAGATGCGATGCGATGCGTTGCGATGCGATGCGATGCGATGCGATGCGATGCGATTAGATGCGATGCGATGCGTTGCGATGCGATGCGTTGCGATGTGATTAGATGCGATGCGATGCGTTGCGATGCGATGCGATGCGATGCGATGCGATGCGATTAGATGCGATGCGATGCGTTGCGATGCGATGCGATGCAATGCGATGCGATGCGATGCGATGCGATGCAATGGGATGGGATGGGATGAGATGGGATGAGATGGGATGGGATGGGATGGGATATAGCGATGCGATGCGATGCGATGCGATGCGATGCAATACGATGCGATGCGATGCGATGCGATGCAATGCGATGCGATGCGATGCGATGCGATGCGATGCAATGGGATGGGATGGGATGGGATGGGATGAGATGGGATGGGATGGGATGGGATGCGTTGCGATGCGATGCGGTGCGATGCGATGCGATGCGATGCGATGCGATGCGATGCGATGCGAAGCGATGCGATGCGATGCGATGCGTTGCGATGCGGTGCGATGCGATGCGCTGCGATACGATGCGATGCGATGCGGTGCGATGCGATGCGATGCGATGCGATGCGATGCGATGCGTTCCGATGCGATATGGTGAGATGCGATGCGGGGCGATGCGATGCGATGCGTTCCGATGCGATATGGTGCGATGCGATGCGGGGCGATGCGATGCGTTGCGATGCGATGCGGTGCGATGCGATGCGATGCGATGCGATGCGATGCGATGCGTCGCGATGCGATGCGATGCGATGCGTTCCGATGCGATATGGTGCGATGCGATGCGGGGCGATGCAATGCGTTGCGATGCGATGCGATGCGATGTGATGCGATGCGATGCGATGCGATGCGATGCGAAGCGATGCGATGCGATGCGTCGCGATGCGATGCGATGCGTCGCGATGCGATGCGATGCGATGCGTTCCGATGCGATATGGTGCGATGCGATGCGGGGCGATGCAATGCGTTGCGATGCGATGCGATGCGATGTGATGCGATGCGATGCGTTGCGATGCGATGCGATGCGATGCGATGCGATGCGATTAGATGCGATGCGATGCGTTGCGATGCGATGCGATGCAATGCGATGCGATGCGATGCGATACGATGCGATGTAATGCGATGCGATGCGATGCGATGCGATGCGATGCGATGCGATGCGATGCGATGCGATGCGATGCGATTAGATGCGATGCGATGCGTTGCGATGCGATGCGATGCAATGCGATGCGATGCGAAGCGATGCGATGCGATGCGATGCGATGCGATTAGATGCGATGCGATTAGATGCGATGCGATGCGTTGCGATGCGATGCGGTGCGAT
Source organism: Agriotes lineatus (assembly GCA_940337035.1). Classification (NCBI taxonomy): domain Eukaryota; kingdom Metazoa; phylum Arthropoda; class Insecta; order Coleoptera; family Elateridae; genus Agriotes; species Agriotes lineatus. The sequence continues at coordinate 556,078 of CALNHX010000030.1, forward strand.
GCGATGCGATGCGATGCGATGCGATGCGATGCGATGCGAAGCGATGGGATGCGATGCGATGCGATGCGATGCGATTAGATGCGATGCGATGCGTTGCGATGCGATGCGATGCGATGCGATGCGATGCGATTAGATGCGATGCGATGCGTTGCGATGCGATGCGATGCAATGCGATGCGATGCGATGCGATGCGATGCGATGCAAAGCGATGCGATGCGATGCGATGCGATGCGATGCGATGCGATTAGATGCGATTTGATGCGATGCGATTAGATGCGATGCGATGCGTTGCGATGCGATGCGATGCAATGCGATGCGATGCGATGCGATGCGATGCGATGCGATGCGATGCGATGCGATGCGATGCGATGCGATGCGTTGCGATGCGATGCGATGCGATGCGATGCAATGCGATGCGATGCGATGCGATACGATGCGATGCAATGCGATGCGATGCGATGCGATGCGATGCGATGCGTTGCGATGCGATGCGATGCAATGCGATGCGATGCGAAGCGATGCGATGCGATGCGATGCGATGCGATTAGATGCGATGCGATTAGATGCGATGCGATGCGTTGCGATGCGATGCGGTGCGATGCGATGCGATGCGATGCGATGCGATGCGATGCGATGCGAAGCGATGGGATGCGATGCGATGCGATGCGATGCGATTAGATGCGATGCGATGCGTTGCGATGCGATGCGATGCGATGCGATGCGATGCGATTAGATGCGATGCGATGCGTTGCGATGCGATGCGATGCAATGCGATGCGATGCGATGCGATGCGATGCGATGCAAAGCGATGCGATGCGATGCGATGCGATGCGATGCGATGCGATTAGATGCGATTTGATGCGATGCGATTAGATGCGATGCGATGCGTTGCGATGCGATGCGATGCAATGCGATGCGATGCGATGCGATGCGATGCGATGCGATGCGATGCGATGCGATGCGATGCGATGCGATGCGTTGCGATGCGATGCGATGCGATGCGATGCAATGCGATGCGATGCGATGCGATACGATGCGATGCAATGCGATGCGATGCGATGCGATGCGATGCGATGCGATGCGATGCGATGCGATTAGATGCGATGCGATGCGTTGCGATGCGATGCGATGCAATGCGATGCGATGCGAAGCGATGCGATGCGTTGCGATGCGATGCGATGCGATTAGATGCGATGCGATGCGATGCGATGCGATGCGATGCTAAGCGATGCGATGCGATGCGATGCGATGCGATGCGATTAGATGCGATGCGATGCGTTGCGATGCGATGCGATGCGATGCGATGCGATGCGATTAGATGCGATGCGATGCGTTGCGATGCGATGCGATGCAATGCGATGCGATGCGATGCGATGCGATGCGATGCAAAGCGATGCGATGCGATGCGATGCGATGCGATGCGATGCGATGCGATGCGATTAGATGCGATGCGATGCGATGCAATGCGATGCGATGCGATGCGATGCGATGCGATGCGATGCGATTAGATGCGATGCGATGCGTTGCGATGCGATGCGATGCAATGCGATGTGATGGGATGCGATGCGATGCGGTGCGATGCGATGCGATGTGATGCGATGCTATACGACGCGATGCGATGCGATGCGATGCGATGCGATGCGATGAGATGCGATGCGATGCGGTGCGGTGCGATGCGATGCGATGCGATGCGATGCGATGCAATGCAATGCGATGCGATGCGATGCGATGCGATGCGATTAGATGCGATGCGATGCGTTGCGATGCGATGCGATGCAATGCGATGCGTTGCGATGCGATGCGATGCGATTAGATGCGATGCGATGCCATGCGATGCGATGCGATGCGATGCGATGCGATGCGATGCGTCGCGATGCGATGCGATGCGATGCGTTCCGATGCGATATGGTGCGATGCGATGCGGGGCGATGCAATGCGATGCGATGCGATGCGATGCGATGCGAAGCGATGCGATGCGATGCGTCGCGATGCGATGCGATGCGATGCAATGCGATGCGATTAGATGCGATGCGATGCGTTGCGATGCGTTGCGATGCGATGCGATGCGATGCGATTAGATGCGATGCGATGCGTTGCGATGCGATGCGTTGCGATGCGATGCGATGCGATGCGATTAGATGCGATGCGATGCGTTGCGATGCGATGCGATGCGATGCGATGCGATGCGATGCGATTAGATGCGATGCGATGCGTTCCGATGCGATATGGTGCGATGCGATGCGGGGCGATGCGATGCGTTGCGATGCGATGCGAAGCGATGCGATGCGATGCGATGCGTTGCGATGCGATGCGATGCGAAGCGATGCGATGCGATGCAATGCGATGCGTCGCGATGCGATGCGATGCGATGCGATGCGATGCGTTGCGATGCGATGCGATGCGATGCGATGCGATGCGATGCGATGCGATGCGATTAGATGCGATATGGTGCGATGCGATGCGGGGCGATGCGATGCGTTGCGTCGCGATGCGATGCGATGCGATGCGTTCCGATGCGATATGGTGCGATGCGAGGCGGGGCGATGCAATGCGTTGCGATGCGATGCGATGCGATGTGATGCGATGCGATGCGATGCGGTGCGATGCGATGCGATGCGATGCGATGCGATGCGATGCGTCGCGATGCGATGCGATGCGATGCGTTCCGATGCGATATGGTGCGATGCGATGCGGGGCGATGCAATGCGATGCGATGCGATGCGATGCGATGCGAAGCGATGCGATGCGATGCGTCGCGATGCGATGCGATGCGATGCAATGCGATGCGATTAGATGCGATGCGATGCGTTGCGATGCGTTGCGATGCGATGCGATGCGATGCGATTAGATGCGATGCGATGCGTTGCGATGCGATGCGTTGCGATGCGATGCGATGCGATGCGATTAGATGCGATGCGATGCGTTGCGATGCGATGCGATGCGATGCGATGCGATGCGATGCGATTAGATGCGATTCGATGCGATGCGATTAGATGCGATGCGATGCGTTGCGATGCGATGCGATGCAATGCGATGCGATGCGATGCGATGCGATGCGATGCGATGCGATGCGTCGCGATGCGATGCGATGCGATGCGTTCCGATGCGATATGGTGCGATGCGATGCGGGGCGATGCAATGCGTTGCGATGCGATGCGATGCGATGTGATGCGATGCGATGCGATGCGATGCGAAGCGATGCGATGCGATGCGTCGCGATGCGATGCGATGCGATGCGATTAGATGCGATGCGATGCGTTGCGATGCGATGCGATGCGATGCGATGCGATGCGATTAGATGCGATGCGATGCGTTGCGATGCGATGCGTTGCGATGTGATTAGATGCGATGCGATGCGTTGCGATGCGATGCGATGCGATGCGATGCGATGCGATTAGATGCGATGCGATGCGTTGCGATGCGATGCGATGCAATGCGATGCGATGCGATGCGATGCGATACGATGCGATGCAATGCGATGCGATGCGATGCGAAGCGATGGGATGCAATGCGATGCGTTGCGATGCGATGCGATGTGATGCGATGCTATACGACGCGATGCGATGCGATGCGATGCGATGCGATGAGATGCGATGCGATGCGGTGCGGTGCGATGTAATGCGATGCGATGCGATGCGATGCGATGCGAAGCGATGCGATGCGAAGCGATGCGATGCAATGCGATGCGTTGCGATGCGATGCGATGTGATGCGAAGCGATGCGATGCAATGCGATGCGTTGCGATGCGATGCGATGTGATGCGATGCTATACGACGCGATGCGATGCGATGCGGTGCGGTGCGATGTGATGCGATGCGATGCGATGCGATGCGATGCGAAGCGATGCGATGCGAAGCGATGCGATGCAATGCGATGCGTTGCGATGCGATGTGATGCGATGCTATACGACGCGATGCGATGCGATGCGATGCGATGCGATGCGATGCGATGAGATGCGATGCGATGCGATGCGATGCGTTGCGATGCGATGCGATGCAATGCGATGCGATGCGATGCGATCGATGCAATGGGATGGGATGGGATGGGATGGGATGAGATGGGATGGGATGGGATGGGATGCGTTGCGATGCGATGCGGTGCGATGCGATGAGATGCGTTGCGATGCGATGCGTCGCGATGCGATGCGATGCGATGCGTTCCGATGCGATATGGTGCGATGCGATGCGATGCGATGCGATGCGATTAGATGCGATTCGATGCGATGCGATTAGATGCGATGCGATGCGTTGCGATGCGATGCGATGCAATGCGATGCGATGCGATGCGATGCGATGCGATGCGATGCGATGCGTCGCGATGCGATGCGATGCGATGCGTTCCGATGCGATATGGTGCGATGCGATGCGGGGCGATGCAATGCGTTGCGATGCGATGCGATGCGATGTGATGCGATGCGATGCGATGCGATGCGAAGCGATGCGATGCGATGCGTCGCGATGCGATGCGATGCGATGCGATTAGATGCGATGCGATGCGTTGCGATGCGATGCGATGCGATGCGATGCGATGCGATTAGATGCGATGCGATGCGTTGCGATGCGATGCGTTGCGATGTGATTAGATGCGATGCGATGCGTTGCGATGCGATGCGATGCGATGCGATGCGATGCGATGCGATGCGATGCGATGCGATTAGATGCGATGCGATGCGTTGCGATGCGATGCGATGCAATGCGATGCGATGCGAAGCGATGCGATGCGATGCGATGCGATGCGATTAGATGCGATGCGATTAGATGCGATGCGATGCGTTGCGATGCGATGCGGTGCGATGCGATGCGATGCGATGCGATGCGATGCGATGCGATGCGAAGCGATGGGATGCGATGCGATGCGATGCGATGCGATTAGATGCGATGCGATGCGTTGCGATGCGATGCGATGCGATGCGATGCGATGCGATTAGATGCGATGCGATGCGTTGCGATGCGATGCGATGCAATGCGATGCGATGCGATGCGATGCGATGCGATGCAAAGCGATGCGATGCGATGCGATGCGATGCGATGCGATGCGATTAGATGCGATTTGATGCGATGCGATTAGATGCGATGCGATGCGTTGCGATGCGATGCGATGCAATGCGATGCGATGCGATGCGATGCGATGCGATGCGATGCGATGCGATGCGATGCGATGCGATGCGATGCGTTGCGATGCGATGCGATGCGATGCGATGCAATGCGATGCGATGCGATGCGATACGATGCGATGCAATGCGATGCGATGCGATGCGATGCGATGCGATGCGATGCGATGCGATGCGATTAGATGCGATGCGATGCGTTGCGATGCGATGCGATGCAATGCGATGCGATGCGAAGCGATGCAATGCGTTGCGATGCGATGCGATGCGATTAGATGCGATGCGATGCGATGCGATGCGATGCGATGCTAAGCGATGCGATGCGATGCGATGCGATGCGATGCGATTAGATGCGATGCGATGCGTTGCGATGCGATGCGATGCGATGCGATGCGATGCGATTAGATGCGATGCGATGCGTTGCGATGCGATGCGATGCAATGCGATGCGATGCGATGCGATGCGATGCGATGCAAAGCGATGCGATGCGATGCGATGCGATGCGATGCGATGCGATGCGATTAAATGCGATGCGATGCGATGCAATGCGATGCGATGCGATGCGATGCGATGCGATGCGATGCGATGCGATTAGATGCGATGCGATGCGTTGCGATGCGATGCGATGCAATGCGATGTGATGGGATGCGATGCGATGCGGTGCGATGCGATGCGATGTGATGCGATGCTATACGACGCGATGCGATGCGATGCGATGCGATGCGATGCGATGAGATGCGATGCGATGCGGTGCGGTGCGATGCGATGCGATGCGATGCGATGCGATGCAATGCAATGCGATGCGATGCGATGCGATGCGATGCGATTAGATGCGATGCGATGCGTTGCGATGCGATGCGTCGCGATGCGATGCGATGCGATGCGTTCCGATGCGATATGGTGCGATGCGATGCGGGGCGATGCAATGCGATGCGATGCGATGCGATGCGATGCGAAGCGATGCGATGCGATGCATCGCGATGCGATGCGATGCGATGCAATGCGATGCGATTAGATGCGATGCGATGCCATGCGATGCGATGCGATGCGATGCGATGCGATGCGATGCGATGCGTCGCGATGCGATGCGATGCGATGCGTTCCGATGCGATATGGTGCGATGCGATGCGGGGCGATGCAATGCGATGCGATGCGATGCGATGCGATGCGAAGCGATGCGATGCGATGCATCGCGATGCGATGCGATGCGATGCAATGCGATGCGATTAGATGCGATGCGATGCGTTGCGATGCGTTGCGATGCGATGCGATGCGATGCGATTAGATGCGATGCGATGCGTTGCGATGCGATGCGTTGCGATGCGATGCGATGCGATGCGATTAGATGCGATGCGATGCGTTGCGATGCGATGCGATGCGATGCGATGCGATGCGATGCGAAGCGATGCGATGCGATGCAATGCGATGCGTCGCGATGCGATGCGATGCGATGCGATTAGATGCGATGCGATGCGTTGCGATGCGATGCGTTGCGATGCGATGCGATGCGATGCGATTAGATGCGATGCGATGCGTTGCGATGCGATGCGATGCGATGCGATGCGATGCGATGCGAAGCGATGCGATGCGATGCGATGCGATGCGTTCCGATGCGATATGGTGCGATGCGATGCGGGGCGATGCGATGCGTTGCGATGCGATGCGAAGCGATGCGATGCGATGCGATGCGTTGCGATGCGATGCGATGCGATGCGATGCGATGCGATGCGATGCGATGCGATTAGATGCGATATGGTGCGATGCGATGCGGGGCGATGCGATGCGTTGCGTCGCGATGCGATGCGATGCGATGCGTTCCGATGCGATATGGTGCGATGCGAGGCGGGGCGATGCAATGCGTTGCGATGCGATGCGATGCGATGTGATGCGATGCGATGCGATGCGGTGCGATGCGATGCGGGGCGATGCGATGCGTTGCGATGCGATGCGTTGCGTCGCGATGCGATGCGATGCGATGCGTTCCGATGCGATATGGTGCGATGCGATGCGGGGCGATGCGATGCGTTGCGTCGCGATGCGATGCGATGCGATGCGTTCCGATGCGATATGGTGCGATGCGATGCGGGGCGATGCGATGCGTTGCGATGCGATGCGAAGCGATGCGATGCGATGCGATGCGTTGCGATGCGATGCGATGCGAAGCGATGCGATGCGATGCAATGCGATGCGTCGCGATGCGATGCGATGCGATGCGATGCGATGCGTTGCGATGCGATGCGATGCGATGCGATGCGATGCGATGCGATGCGATGCGATTAGATGCGATATGGTGCGATGCGATGCGGGGCGATGCGATGCGTTGCGTCGCGATGCGATGCGATGCGATGCGTTCCGATGCGATATGGTGCGATGCGAGGCGGGGCGATGCAATGCGTTGCGATGCGATGCGATGCGATGTGATGCGATGCGATGCGATGCGGTGCGATGCGATGCGATGCGATGCGATGCGATGCGATGCGTCGCGATGCGATGCGATGCGATGCGTTCCGATGCGATATGGTGCGATGCGATGCGGGGCGATGCAATGCGATGCGATGCGATGCGATGCGATGCGAAGCGATGCGATGCGATGCGTCGCGATGCGATGCGATGCGATGCAATGCGATGCGATTAGATGCGATGCGATGCGTTGCGATGCGTTGCGATGCGATGCGATTAGATGCGATGCGATGCGATGCGATGCGTTGCGATGCGATGCGTTGCGATGCGATGCGATGCGATGCGATTAGATGCGATGCGATGCGTTGCGATGCGATGCGATGCGATGCGATGCGATGCGATGCGATTAGATGCGATTCGATGCGATGCGATTAGATGCGATGCGATGCGTTGCGATGCGATGCGATGCAATGCGATGCGATGCGATGCGATGCGATGCGATGCGATGCGATGCGTCGCGATGCGATGCGATGCGATGCGTTCCGATGCGATGCGATGCGATGCGATTAGATGCGATGCGATGCGTAGCGATGCGATGCGATGCGATGCGATGCGATGCGATTAGATGCGATGCGATGCGTTGCGATGCGATGCGTTGCGATGTGATTAGATGCGATGCGATGCGTTGCGATGCGATGCGATGCGATGCGATGCGATGCGATTAGATGCGATGCGAAGCGATGCGATGCGATGCGAAGCGATGCGATGCGATGCGTCGCGATGCGATGCGATGCGATGCGATTAGATGCGATGCGATGCGTAGCGATGCGATGCGATGCGATGCGATGCGATGCGATTAGATGCGATGCGATGCGTTGCGATGCGATGCGTTGCGATGTGATTAGATGCGATGCGATGCGTTGCGATGCGATGCGATGCGATGCGATGCGATGCGATTAGATGCGATGCGATGCGTTGCGATGCGATGCGATGCAATGCGATGCGATGCGATGCGATGCGATGCAATGGGATGGGATGGGATGAGATGGGATGAGATGGGATGGGATGGGATGGGATATAGCGATGCGATGCGATGCGATGCGATGCGATGCGATACGATGCGATGCGATGCGATGCGATGCAATGCGATGCGATGCGATGCGATGCGATGCGATGCGATGCAATGCGATGCGATGCGGGGCGATGCAATGCGTTGCGATGCGATGCGATGCGATGTGATGCGATGCGATGCGATGCGATGCGAAGCGATGCGATGCGATGCGTCGCGATGCGATGCGATGCGATGCGATTAGATGCGATGCGATGCGTAGCGATGCGATGCGATGCGATGCGATGCGATGCGATTAGATGCGATGCGATGCGTTGCGATGCGATGCGTTGCGATGTGATTAGATGCGATGCGATGCGTTGCGATGCGATGCGATGCGATGCGATGCGATGCGATTAGATGCGATGCGATGCGTTGCGATGCGATGCGATGCAATGCGATGCGATGCGATGCGATGCGATGCAATGGGATGGGATGGGATGAGATGGGATGAGATGGGATGGGATGGGATGGGATATAGCGATGCGATGCGATGCGATGCGATGCGATGCGATACGATGCGATGCGATGCGATGCGATGCAATGCGATGCGATGCGATGCGATGCGATGCGATGCAATGGGATGGGATGGGATGGGATGGGATGAGATGGGATGGGATGGGATGGGATGCGTTGCGATGCAATGCGGTGCGATGCGATGCGATGCGATGCGATGCGATGCGATGCGATGCGAAGCGATGCGATGCGATGCGATGCGTTGCGATGCGGTGCGATGCGATGCGCTGCGATACGATGCGATGCGATGCGGTGCGATGCGATGCGATGCGATGCGATGCGATGCGATGCGTTCCGATGCGATATGGTGAGATGCGATGCGGGGCGATGCGATGCGATGCGTTCCGATGCGATATGGTGCGATGCGATGCGGGGCGATGCGATGCGTTGCGATGCGATGCGGTGCGATGCGATGCGATGCGATGCGATGCGATGCGATGCGTCGCGATGCGATGCGATGCGATGCGTTCCGATGCGATATGGTGCGATGCGATGCGGGGCGATGCAATGCGTTGCGATGCGATGCGATGCGATGTGATGCGATGCGATGCGATGCGATGCGATGCGAAGCGATGCGATGCGATGCGTCGCGATGCGATGCGATGCGTCGCGATGCGATGCGATGCGATGCGTTCCGATGCGATATGGTGCGATGCGATGCGGGGCGATGCAATGCGTTGCGATGCGATGCGATGCGATGTGATGCGATGCGATGCGTTGCGATGCGATGCGATGCGATGCGATGCGATGCGATTAGATGCGATGCGATGCGTTGCGATGCGATGCGATGCAATGCGATGCGATGCGATGCGATACGATGCGATGCAATGCGATGCGATGCGATGCGATGCGATGCGATGCGATGCGATGCGATGCGATGCGATGCGATGCGATTAGATGCGATGCGATGCGTTGCGATGCGATGCGATGCAATGCGATGCGATGCGAAGCGATGCGATGCGATGCGATGCGATGCGATTAGATGCGATGCGATGCGATGCGAAGCGATGGGATGCGATGCGATGCGATGCGATGCGATTAGATGCGATGCGATGCGTTGCGATGCGATGCGATGCGATGCGATGCGATGCGATTAGATGCGATGCGATGCGTTGCGATGCGATGCGATGCGATGCGATGCGATGCGAAGCGATGGGATGCGATGCGATGCGATGCGATGCGATTAGATGCGATGCGATGCGTTGCGATGCGATGCGATGCGATGCGATGCGATGCGATTAGATGCGATGCGATGCGTTGCGATGCGATGCGATGCAATGCGATGCGATGCGATGCGATGCGATGCGATGCAAAGCGATGCGATGCGATGCGATGCGATGCGATGCGATGCGATTAGATGCGATTTGATGCGATGCGATTAGATGCGATGCGATGCGTTGCGATGCGATGCGGTGCGATGCGATGCGATGCGATGCGATGCGAAGCGATGGGATGCGATGCGATGCGATGCGATGCGATTAGATGCGATGCGATGCGTTGCGATGCGATGCGGTGCGATGCGATGCGATGCGATGCGATGCGATGCGATGCGATGCGAAGCGATGGGATGCGATGCGATGCGATGCGATGCGATTAGATGCGATGCGATGCAATGCGATGCGATGCGATTAGATGCGATGCGATGCGTTGCGATGCGATGCGATGCAATGCGATGCGATGCGATGCGATGCGATGCGATGCGATGCGATGCGATGCGATGCGATGCGATGCGATGCGTTGCGATGCGATGCGATGCGATGCGATGCGATGCGATGCAATGCGATGCGATGCGATGCGATGCGATGCGATGCAAAGCGATGCGATGCGATGCGATGCGATGCGATGCGATGCGATTAGATGCGATGCGATGCGATGCAATGCGATGCGATGCGATGCGATGCGATGCGATGCGATGCGATTAGATGCGATGCGATGCGTTGCGATGCGATGCGATGCAATGCGATGTGATGGGATGCGATGCGATGCGGTGCGATGCGATGCGATGTGATGCGATGCTATACGACGCGATGCGATGCGATGCGATGCGATGCGATGCGATGAGATGCGATGCGATGCGGTGCGGTGCGATGCGATGCGATGCGATGCGATGCGATGCAATGCAATGCGATGCGATGCGATGCGATGCGATGCGATTAGATGCGATGCGATGCGTTGCGATGCGATGCGATGCAATGCGATGCGTTGCGATGCGATGCGATGCGATTAGATGCGATGCGATGCCATGCGATGCGATGCGATGCGATGCGATGCGATGCGATGCGTCGCGATGCGATGCGATGCGATGCGTTCCGATGCGATATGGTGCGATGCGATGCGGGGCGATGCAATGCGATGCGATGCGATGCGATGCGATGCGAAGCGATGCGATGCGATGCGTCGCGATGCGATGCGATGCGATGCAATGCGATGCGATTAGATGCGATGCGATGCGTTGCGATGCGTTGCGATGCGATGCGATGCGATGCGATTAGATGCGATGCGATGCGTTGCGATGCGATGCGTTGCGATGCGATGCGATGCGATGCGATTAGATGCGATGCGATGCGTTGCGATGCGATGCGATGCGATGCGATTAGATGCGATGCGATGCGATGCGAAGCGATGGGATGCGATGCGATGCGATGCGATGCGATTAGATGCGATGCGATGCGTTGCGATGCGATGCGATGCGATGCGATGCGATGCGATTAGATGCGATGCGATGCGTTGCGATGCGATGCGATGCGATGCGATGCGATGCGAAGCGATGGGATGCGATTAGATGCGATGCGATGCGATGCGAAGCGATGGGATGCGATGCGATGCGATGCGATGCGATTAGATGCGATGCGATGCGTTGCGATGCGATGCGATGCGATGCGATGCGATGCGATTAGATGCGATGCGATGCGTTGCGATGCGATGCGATGCGATGCGATGCGATGCGAAGCGATGGGATGCGATGCGATGCGATGCGATGCGATTAGATGCGATGCGATGCGTTGCGATGCGATGCGATGCGATGCGATGCGATGCGATTAGATGCGATGCGATGCGTTGCGATGCGATGCGATGCAATGCGATGCGATGCGATGCGATGCGATGCGATGCAAAGCGATGCGATGCGATGCGATGCGATGCGATGCGATGCGATTAGATGCGATTTGATGCGATGCGATTAGATGCGATGCGATGCGTTGCGATGCGATGCGATGCAATGCGATGCGATGCGATGCGATGCGATGCGATGCGATGCGATGCGATGCGATGCGATGCGTTGCGATGCGATGCGATGCGATGCGATGCGATGCGATGCAATGCGATGCGATGCGATGCGATGCGATGCGATGCAAAGCGATGCGATGCGATGCGATGCGATGCGATGCGATGCGATTAGATGCGATGCGATGCGATGCAATGCGATGCGATGCGATGCGATGCGATGCGATGCGATGCGATTAGATGCGATGCGATGCGTTGCGATGCGATGCGATGCAATGCGATGTGATGGGATGCGATGCGATGCGGTGCGATGCGATGCGATGTGATGCGATGCTATACGACGCGATGCGATGCGATGCGATGCGATGCGATGCGATGAGATGCGATGCGATGCGGTGCGGTGCGATGCGATGCGATGCGATGCGATGCGATGCAATGCAATGCGATGCGATGCGATGCGATGCGATGCGATTAGATGCGATGCGATGCGTTGCGATGCGATGCGATGCAATGCGATGCGTTGCGATGCGATGCGATGCGATTAGATGCGATGCGATGCCATGCGATGCGATGCGATGCGATGCGATGCGATGCGATGCGTCGCGATGCGATGCGATGCGATGCGTTCCGATGCGATATGGTGCGATGCGATGCGGGGCGATGCAATGCGATGCGATGCGATGCGATGCGATGCGAAGCGATGCGATGCGATGCGTCGCGATGCGATGCGATGCGATGCAATGCGATGCGATTAGATGCGATGCGATGCGTTGCGATGCGTTGCGATGCGATGCGATGCGATGCGATTAGATGCGATGCGATGCGTTGCGATGCGATGCGTTGCGATGCGATGCGATGCGATGCGATTAGATGCGATGCGATGCGTTGCGATGCGATGCGATGCGATGCGATGCGATGCGATGCGATTAGATGCGATGCGATGCGTTCCGATGCGATATGGTGCGATGCGATGCGGGGCGATGCGATGCGTTGCGATGCGATGCGAAGCGATGCGATGCGATGCGATGCGTTGCGATGCGATGCGATGCGAAGCGATGCGATGCGATGCAATGCGATGAGATGCGATGCGATGCGATGCGATGCGTTGCGATGCGATGCGATGCAATGCGATGCGATGCGATGCGATGCGATGCGTCGCGATGCGATGCGATGCGATGCGATGCGATGCGATGCGATGCGATGCAATGCGATGAGATGCGATGCGATGCGATGCGATGCGTTGCGATGCGATGCGATGCAATGCGATGCGATGCGATGCGATGCGATGCGTCGCGATGCGATGCGATGCGATGCGTTCCGATGCGATATGGTGCGATGCGATGCGGGGCGATGCAATGCGATGCGATGCGATGCGATGCGATGCGAAGCGATGCGATGCGATGCGTCGCGATGCGATGCGATGCGATGCAATGCGATGCGATTAGATGCGATGCGATGCGATGCGATGCGTTCCGATGCGATATGGTGCGATGCGATGCGGGGCGATGCAATGCGATGCGATGCGATGCGATGCGATGCGAAGCGATGCGATGCGATGCGTCGCGATGCGATGCGATGCGATGCAATGCGATGCGATTAGATGCGATGCGATGCGATGCGATGCGTCGCGATGCAATGCGATGCGATGCGATGCGATGCGATGCGATGCGATGCAATGCGATGAGATGCGATGCGATGCGATGCGATGCGTTGCGATGCGATGCGATGCAATGCGATGCGATGCGATGCGATGCGATGCGTCGCGATGCGATGCGATGCGATGCGTTCCGATGCGATATGGTGCGATGCGATGCGGGGCGATGCAATGCGATGCGATGCGATGCGATGCGATGCGAAGCGATGCGATGCGATGCGTCGCGATGCGATGCGATGCGATGCAATGCGATGCGATTAGATGCGATGCGATGCGTTGCGATGCGTTGCGATGCGATGCGATGCGATGCGATTAGATGCGATGCGATGCGTTGCGATGCGATGCGTTGCGATGCGATGCGATGCGATGCGATTAGATGCGATGCGATGCGTTGCGATGCGATGCGATGCGATGCGATGCGATGCGATGCGATTAGATGCGATGCGATGCGTTCCGATGCGATATGGTGCGATGCGATGCGGGGCGATGCGATGCGTTGCGATGCGATGCGAAGCGATGCGATGCGATGCGATGCGTTGCGATGCGATGCGATGCGAAGCGATGCGATGCGATGCAATGCGATGCGTCGCGATGCGATGCGATGCGATGCGATGCGATGCGTTGCGATGCGATGCGATGCGATGCGATGCGATGCGATGCGATGCGATGCGATTAGATGCGATATGGTGCGATGCGATGCGGGGCGATGCGATGCGTTGCGTCGCGATGCGATGCGATGCGATGCAATGCGATGCGATTAGATGCGATGCGATGCGTCGCGATGCGATGCGATGCGATGCAATGCGATGCGATTAGATGCGATGCGATGCGTTGCGATGCGTTGCGATGCGATGCGATGCGATGCGATTAGATGCGATGCGATGCGTTGCGATGCGATGCGTTGCGATGCGATGCGATGCGATGCGATTAGATGCGATGCGATGCGTTGCGATGCGATGCGAAGCGATGCGATGCGATGCGATGCGATTAGATGCGATTCGATGCGATGCGATTAGATGCGATGCGATGCGTTGCGATGCGATGCGATGCAATGCGATGCGATGCGATGCGATGCGATGCGATGCGATGCGATGCGTCGCGATGCGATGCGATGCGATGCGTTCCGATGCGATATGGTGCGATGCGATGCGGGGCGATGCAATGCGTTGCGATGCGATGCGATGCGATGTGATGCGATGCGATGCGATGCGATGCGAAGCGATGCGATGCGATGCGTCGCGATGCGATGCGATGCGATGCGATTAGATGCGATGCGATGCGTTGCGATGCGATGCGATGCGATGCGATGCGATGCGATTAGATGCGATGCGATGCGTTGCGATGCGATGCGTTGCGATGTGATTAGATGCGATGCGATGCGTTGCGATGCGATGCGATGCGATGCGATGCGATGCGATGCGATGCGATGCGATGCGATGCGATTAGATGCGATGCGATGCGTTGCGATGCGATGCGATGCAATGCGATGCGATGCGAAGCGATGCGATGCGATGCGATGCGATGCGATGCGATGCGATTAGATGCGATGCGATGCGTTGCGATGCGATGCGATGCAATGCGATGCGATGCGATGCGATGCGATGCGATGCAAAGCGATGCGATGCGATGCGATGCGATGCGATGCGATTAGATGCGATTTGATGCGATGCGATTAGATGCGATGCGATGCGTTGCGATGCGATGCGATGCAATGCGATGCGATGCGATGCGATGCGATGCGATGCGATGCGATGCGATGCGATGCGATGCGTTGCGATGCGATGCGATGCGATGCGATGCAATGCGATGCGATGCGATGCGATACGATGCGATGCAATGCGATGCGATGCGATGCGATGCGATGCGATGCGATGCGATGCGATGCGATTAGATGCGATGCGATGCGTTGCGATGCGATGCGATGCAATGCGATGCGATGCGAAGCGATGCGATGCGTTGCGATGCGATGCGATGCGATTAGATGCGATGCGATGCGATGCGATGCGATGCGATGCTAAGCGATGCGATGCGATGCGATGCGATGCGATGCGATTAGATGCGATGCGATGCGTTGCGATGCGATGCGATGCGATGCGATGCGATGCGATTAGATGCGATGCGATGCGTTGCGATGCGATGCGATGCAATGCGATGCGATGCGATGCGATGCGATGCGATGCGATGCGATGCGATGCGATGCGATGCGATGCGATGCGATGCGATGCGATGCGATGCGATTAGATGCGATGCGATGCGTTGCGATGCGATGCGATGCAATGCGATGTGATGGGATGCGATGCGATGCGGTGCGATGCGATGCGATGTGATGCGATGCGATGCGATGCGAAGCGATGGGATGCGATGCGATGCGATGCGATGCGATTAGATGCGATGCGATGCGTTGCGATGCGATGCGATGCGATGCGATGCGATGCGATTAGATGCGATGCGATGCGTTGCGATGCGATGCGATGCAATGCGATGCGATGCGATGCGATGCGATGCGATGCAAAGCGATGCGATGCGATGCGATGCGATGCGATGCGATGCGATTAGATGCGATTTGATGCGATGCGATTAGATGCGATGCGATGCGATGCGATGCGATGCGATGCGATGCGATGCGATGCGATGCGTTGCGATGCGATGCGATGCGATGCGATGCAATGCGATGCGATGCGATGCGATACGATGCGATGCAATGCGATGCGATGCGATGCGATGCGATGCGATGCGATGCGATGCGATGCGATTAGATGCGATGCGATGCGTTGCGATGCGATGCGATGCAATGCGATGCGATGCGAAGCGATGCGATGCGTTGCGATGCGATGCGATGCGATTAGATGCGATGCGATGCGATGCGATGCGATGCGATGCTAAGCGATGCGATGCGATGCGATGCGATGCGATGCGATTAGATGCGATGCGATGCGTTGCGATGCGATGCGATGCGATGCGATGCGATGCGATTAGATGCGATGCGATGCGTTGCGATGCGATGCGATGCAATGCGATGCGATGCGATGCGATGCGATGCGATGCAAAGCGATGCGATGCGATGCGATGCGATGCGATGCGATGCGATGCGATGCGATTAGATGCGATGCGATGCGATGCAATGCGATGCGATGCGATGCGATGCGATGCGATGCGATGCGATTAGATGCGATGCGATGCGTTGCGATGCGATGCGATGCAATGCGATGTGATGGGATGCGATGCGATGCGGTGCGATGCGATGCGATGTGATGCGATGCTATACGACGCGATGCGATGCGATGCGATGCGATGCGATGCGATGAGATGCGATGCGATGCGGTGCGGTGCGATGCGATGCGATGCGATGCGATGCGATGCAATGCAATGCGATGCGATGCGATGCGATGCGATGCGATTAGATGCGATGCGATGCGTTGCGATGCGATGCGATGCAATGCGATGCGTTGCGATGCGATGCGATGCGATTAGATGCGATGCGATGCCATGCGATGCGATGCGATGCGATGCGATGCGATGCGATGCGTCGCGATGCGATGCGATGCGATGCGTTCCGATGCGATATGGTGCGATGCGATGCGGGGCGATGCAATGCGATGCGATGCGATGCGATGCGATGCGAAGCGATGCGATGCGATGCGTCGCGATGCGATGCGATGCGATGCAATGCGATGCGATTAGATGCGATGCGATGCGTTGCGATGCGTTGCGATGCGATGCGATGCGATGCGATTAGATGCGATGCGATGCGTTGCGATGCGATGCGTTGCGATGCGATGCGATGCGATGCGATTAGATGCGATGCGATGCGTTGCGATGCGATGCGATGCGATGCGATGCGATGCGATGCGATTAGATGCGATGCGATGCGTTCCGATGCGATATGGTGCGATGCGATGCGGGGCGATGCGATGCGTTGCGATGCGATGCAAAGCGATGCGATGCGATGCGATGCGTTGCGATGCGATGCGATGCGAAGCGATGCGATGCGATGCAATGCGATGCGTCGCGATGCGATGCGATGCGATGCGATGCGATGCGTTGCGATGCGATGCGATGCGATGCGATGCGATGCGATGCGATGCGATGCGATTAGATGCGATATGGTGCGATGCGATGCGGGGCGATGCGATGCGTTGCGTCGCGATGCGATGCGATGCGATGCAATGCGATGCGATTAGATGCGATGCGATGCGTCGCGATGCGATGCGATGCGATGCAATGCGATGCGATTAGATGCGATGCGATGCGTTGCGATGCGTTGCGATGCGATGCGATGCGATGCGATTAGATGCGATGCGATGCGTTGCGATGCGATGCGTTGCGATGCGATGCGATGCGATGCGATTAGATGCGATGCGATGCGTTGCGATGCGATGCGAAGCGATGCGATGCGATGCGATGCGATTAGATGCGATTCGATGCGATGCGATTAGATGCGATGCGATGCGTTGCGATGCGATGCGATGCAATGCGATGCGATGCGATGCGATGCGATGCGATGCGATGCGATGCGTCGCGATGCGATGCGATGCGATGCGTTCCGATGCGATATGGTGCGATGCGATGCGGGGCGATGCAATGCGTTGCGATGCGATGCGATGCGATGTGATGCGATGCGATGCGATGCGATGCGAAGCGATGCGATGCGATGCGTCGCGATGCGATGCGATGCGATGCGATTAGATGCGATGCGATGCGTTGCGATGCGATGCGATGCGATGCGATGCGATGCGATTAGATGCGATGCGATGCGTTGCGATGCGATGCGTTGCGATGTGATTAGATGCGATGCGATGCGTTGCGATGCGATGCGATGCGATGCGATGCGATGCGATGCGATGCGATGCGATTAGATGCGATGCGATGCGTTGCGATGCGATGCGATGCAATGCGATGCGATGCGAAGCGATGCGATGCGATGCGATGCGATGCGATTAGATGCGATGCGATTAGATGCGATGCGATGCGTTGCGATGCGATGCGGTGCGATGCGATGCGATGCGATGCGATGCGATGCGATGCGATGCGAAGCGATGGGATGCGATGCGATGCGATGCGATGCGATTAGATGCGATGCGATGCGTTGCGATGCGATGCGATGCGATGCGATGCGATGCGATTAGATGCGATGCGATGCGTTGCGATGCGATGCGATGCAATGCGATGCGATGCGATGCGATGCGATGCGATGCAAAGCGATGCGATGCGATGCGATGCGATGCGATGCGATGCGATTAGATGCGATTTGATGCGATGCGATTAGATGCGATGCGATGCGTTGCGATGCGATGCGATGCAATGCGATGCGATGCGATGCGATGCGATGCGATGCGATGCGATGCGATGCGATGCGATGCGTTGCGATGCGATGCGATGCGATGCGATGCAATGCGATGCGATGCGATGCGATACGATGCGATGCAATGCGATGCGATGCGATGCGATGCGATGCGATGCGATGCGATGCGATGCGATTAGATGCGATGCGATGCGTTGCGATGCGATGCGATGCAATGCGATGCGATGCGAAGCGATGCGATGCGTTGCGATGCGATGCGATGCGATTAGATGCGATGCGATGCGATGCGATGCGATGCGATGCTAAGCGATGCGATGCGATGCGATGCGATGCGATGCGATTAGATGCGATGCGATGCGTTGCGATGCGATGCGATGCGATGCGATGCGATGCGATGCGATGCGATTAGATGCGATGCGATGCGTTGCGATGCGATGCGATGCAATGCGATGCGATGCGATGCGATGCGATGCGATGCAAAGCGATGCGATGCGATGCGATGCGATGCGATGCGATGCGATGCGATTAGATGCGATGCGATGCGATGCAATGCGATGCGATGCGATGCGATGCGATGCGATGCGATGCGATGCGATTAGATGCGATGCGATGCGTTGCGATGCGATGCGATGCAATGCGATGTGAAGGGATGCGATGCGATGCGGTGCGATGCGATGCGATGTGATGCGATGCTATACGACGCGATGCGATGCGATGCGATGCGATGCGATGCGATGAGATGCGATGCGATGCGGTGCGGTGCGATGCGATGCGATGCGATGCGATGCGATGCAATGCAATGCGATGCGATGCGATGCGATGCGATGCGATTAGATGCGATGCGATGCGTTGCGATGCGATGCGATGCAATGCGATGCTTTGCGATGCGATGCGATGCGATTAGATGCGATGCGATGCCATGCGATGCGATGCGATGCGATGCGATGCGATGCGATGCGATGCGTCGCGATGCGATGCGATGTGATGCGTTCCGATGCGATATGGTGCGATGCGATGCGGGGCGATGCAATGCGGGGCGATGCAATGCGATGCGATGCGATGCGATGCGATGCGAAGCGATGCGATGCGATGCGTCGCGATGCGATGCGATGCGATGCAATGCGATGCGATTAGATGCGATGCGATGCGTTGCGATGCGTTGCGATGCGATGCGATGCGATGCGATTAGATGCGATGCGATGCGTTGCGATGCGATGCGTTGCGATGCGATGCGATGCGATGCGATTAGATGCGATGCGATGCGTTGCGATGCGATGCGATGCGATGCGATGCGATGCGATGCGATTAGATGCGATGCGATGCGTTCCGATGCGATATGGTGCGATGCGATGCGGGGCGATGCGATGCGTTGCGATGCGATGCGAAGCGATGCGATGCGATGCGATGCGTTGCGATGCGATGCGATGCGAAGCGATGCGATGCGATGCAATGCGATGCGTCGCGATGCGATGCGATGCGATGCGATGCGATGCGTTGCGATGCGATGCGATGCGATGCGATGCGATGCGATGCGATGCGATGCGATTAGATGCGATATGGTGCGATGCGATGCGGGGCGATGCGATGCGTTGCGTCGCGATGCGATGCGATGCGTTCCGATGCGATATGGTGCGATGCGAGGCGGGGCGATGCAATGCGTTGCGATGCGATGCGATGCGATGTGATGCGATGCGATGCGATGCGGTGCGATGCGATGCGATGCGATGCGATGCGATGCGATGCGTCGCGATGCGATGCGATGCGATGCGTTCCGATGCGATATGGTGCGATGCGATGCGGGGCGATGCAATGCGATGCGATGCGATGCGATGCGATGCGAAGCGATGCGATGCGATGCGTCGCGATGCGATGCGATGCGATGCAATGCGATGCGATTAGATGCGATGCGATGCGTTGCGATGCGTTGCGATGCGATGCGATGCGATGCGATTAGATGCGATGCGATGCGTTGCGATGCGATGCGTTGCGATGCGATGCGATGCGATGCGATTAGATGCGATGCGATGCGTTGCGATGCGATGCGATGCGATGCGATGCGATGCGATGCGATTAGATGCGATTCGATGCGATGCGATTAGATGCGATGCGATGCGTTGCGATGCGATGCGATGCAATGCGATGCGATGCGATGCGATGCGATGCGATGCGTCGCGATGCGATGCGATGCGATGCGTTCCGATGCGATATGGTGCGATGCGATGCGGGGCGATGCAATGCGTTGCGATGCGATGCGATGCGATGTGATGCGATGCGATGCGATGCGATGCGAAGCGATGCGATGCGATGCGTCGCGATGCGATGCGATGCGATGCGATTAGATGCGATGCGATGCGTTGCGATGCGATGCGATGCGATGCGATGCGATGCGATTAGATGCGATGCGATGCGTTGCGATGCGATGCGTTGCGATGTGATTAGATGCGATGCGATGCGTTGCGATGCGATGCGATGCGATGCGATGCGATGCGATTAGATGCGATGCGATGCGTTGCGATGCGATGCGATGCAATGCGATGCGATGCGATGCGATGCGATACGATGCGATGCAATGCGATGCGATGCGATGCGAAGCGATGCGATGCAATGCGATGCGTTGCGATGCGATGCGATGTGATGCGATGCTATACGACGCGATGCGATGCGATGCGATGCGATGCGATGAGATGCGATGCGATGCGGTGCGGTGCGATGTAATGCGATGCGATGCGATGCGATGCGATGCAAAGCGATGCGATGCGAAGCGATGCGATGCAATGCGATGCGTTGCGATGCGATGCGATGTGATGCGAAGCGATGCGATGCAATGCGATGCGTTGCGATGCGATGCGATGTGATGCGATGCTATACGACGCGATGCGATGCGATGCGGTGCGGTGCGATGTGATGCGATGCGATGCGATGCGATGCGATGCGAAGCGATGCGATGCGAAGCGATGCGATGCAATGCGATGCGTTGCGATGCGATGTGATGCGATGCTATACGACGCGATGCGATGCGATGCGATGCGATGCGATGCGATGCGATGAGATGCGATGCGATGCGATGCGATGCGTTGCGATGCGATGCGATGCAATGCGATGCGATGCGATGCGATGCAATGGGATGGGATGGGATGGGATGGGATGAGATGGGATGGGATGGGATGGGATGCGTTGCGATGCGATGCGGTGCGATGCGATGAGATGCGTTGCGATGCGATGCGTCGCGATGCGATGCGATGCGATGCGTTCCGATGCGATATGGTGCGATGCGATGCGATGCGATGCGATTAGATGCGATTCGATGCGATGCGATTAGATGCGATGCGATGCGTTGCGATGCGATGCGATGCAATGCGATGCGATGCGATGCGATGCGATGCGATGCGATGCTATACGACGCGATGCGATGCGATGCGATGCGATGCGATGCGATGAGATGCGATGCGATGCGGTGCGGTGCGATGCGATGCGATGCGATGCGATGCGATGCAATGCAATGCGATGCGATGCGATGCGATGCGATGCGATTAGATGCGATGCGATGCGTTGCGATGCGATGCGATGCATTGCGATGCGTTGCGATGCGATGCGATGCGATTAGATGCGATGCGATGCCATGCGATGCGATGCGATGCGATGCGATGCGATGCGATGCGATGCGTCGCGATGCGATGCGATGCGATGCGTTCCGATGCGATATGGTGCGATGCGATGCGGGGCGATGCAATGCGATGCGATGCGATGCGATGCGATGCGAAGCGATGCGATGCGATGCGTCGCGATGCGATGCGATGCGATGCAATGCGATGCGATTAGATGCGATGCGATGCGTTGCGATGCGTTGCGATGCGATGCGATGCGATGCGATTAGATGCGATGCGATGCGTTGCGATGCGATGCGTTGCGATGCGATGCGATGCGATGCGATTAGATGCGATGCGATGCGTTGCGATGCGATGCGATGCGATGCGATGCGATGCGATGCGATTAGATGCGATGCGATGCGTTCCGATGCGATATGGTGCGATGCGATGCGGGGCGATGCGATGCGTTGCGATGCGATGCGATGCGATGCGATTAGATGCGATGCGATGCGTTGCGATGCGATGCGATGCGATGCGATGCGATGCGATGCGATTAGATGCGATGCGATGCGTTCCGATGCGATATGGTGCGATGCGATGCGGGGCGATGCGATGCGTTGCGATGCGATGCAAAGCGATGCGATGCGATGCGATGCGTTGCGATGCGATGCGATGCGAAGCGATGCGATGCGATGCAATGCGATGCGTCGCGATGCGATGCGATGCGATGCGATGCGATGCGTTGCGATGCGATGCGATGCGATGCGATGCGATGCGATGCGATGCGATGCGATTAGATGCGATATGGTGCGATGCGATGCGGGGCGATGCGATGCGTTGCGTCGCGATGCGATGCGATGCGATGCAATGCGATGCGATTAGATGCGATGCGATGCGTCGCGATGCGATGCGATGCGATGCAATGCGATGCGATTAGATGCGATGCGATGCGTTGCGATGCGTTGCGATGCGATGCGATGCGATGCGATTAGATGCGATGCGATGCGTTGCGATGCGATGCGTTGCGATGCGATGCGATGCGATGCGATTAGATGCGATGCGATGCGTTGCGATGCGATGCGAAGCGATGCGATGCGATGCGATGCGATTAGATGCGATTCGATGCGATGCGATTAGATGCGATGCGATGCGTTGCGATGCGATGCGATGCAATGCGATGCGATGCGATGCGATGCGATGCGATGCGATGCGATGCGTCGCGATGCGATGCGATGCGATGCGTTCCGATGCGATATGGTGCGATGCGATGCGGGGCGATGCAATGCGTTGCGATGCGATGCGATGCGATGTGATGCGATGCGATGCGATGCGATGCGAAGCGATGCGATGCGATGCGTCGCGATGCGATGCGATGCGATGCGATTAGATGCGATGCGATGCGTTGCGATGCGATGCGATGCGATGCGATGCGATGCGATTAGATGCGATGCGATGCGTTGCGATGCGATGCGTTGCGATGTGATTAGATGCGATGCGATGCGTTGCGATGCGATGCGATGCGATGCGATGCGATGCGATGCGATGCGATGCGATTAGATGCGATGCGATGCGTTGCGATGCGATGCGATGCAATGCGATGCGATGCGAAGCGATGCGATGCGATGCGATGCGATGCGATTAGATGCGATGCGATTAGATGCGATGCGATGCGTTGCGATGCGATGCGGTGCGATGCGATGCGATGCGATGCGATGCGATGCGATGCGATGCGAAGCGATGGGATGCGATGCGATGCGATGCGATGCGATTAGATGCGATGCGATGCGTTGCGATGCGATGCGATGCGATGCGATGCGATGCGATTAGATGCGATGCGATGCGTTGCGATGCGATGCGATGCAATGCGATGCGATGCGATGCGATGCGATGCGATGCAAAGCGATGCGATGCGATGCGATGCGATGCGATGCGATGCGATTAGATGCGATTTGATGCGATGCGATTAGATGCGATGCGATGCGTTGCGATGCGATGCGATGCAATGCGATGCGATGCGATGCGATGCGATGCGATGCGATGCGATGCGATGCGATGCGATGCGTTGCGATGCGATGCGATGCGATGCGATGCAATGCGATGCGATGCGATGCGATACGATGCGATGCAATGCGATGCGATGCGATGCGATGCGATGCGATGCGATGCGATGCGATGCGATTAGATGCGATGCGATGCGTTGCGATGCGATGCGATGCAATGCGATGCGATGCGAAGCGATGCGATGCGTTGCGATGCGATGCGATGCGATTAGATGCGATGCGATGCGATGCGATGCGATGCGATGCTAAGCGATGCGATGCGATGCGATGCGATGCGATGCGATTAGATGCGATGCGATGCGTTGCGATGCGATGCGATGCGATGCGATGCGATGCGATGCGATGCGATTAGATGCGATGCGATGCGTTGCGATGCGATGCGATGCAATGCGATGCGATGCGATGCGATGCGATGCGATGCAAAGCGATGCGATGCGATGCGATGCGATGCGATGCGATGCGATGCGATTAGATGCGATGCGATGCGATGCAATGCGATGCGATGCGATGCGATGCGATGCGATGCGATGCGATGCGATTAGATGCGATGCGATGCGTTGCGATGCGATGCGATGCAATGCGATGTGAAGGGATGCGATGCGATGCGGTGCGATGCGATGCGATGTGATGCGATGCTATACGACGCGATGCGATGCGATGCGATGCGATGCGATGCGATGAGATGCGATGCGATGCGGTGCGGTGCGATGCGATGCGATGCGATGCGATGCGATGCAATGCAATGCGATGCGATGCGATGCGATGCGATGCGATTAGATGCGATGCGATGCGTTGCGATGCGATGCGATGCAATGCGATGCTTTGCGATGCGATGCGATGCGATTAGATGCGATGCGATGCCATGCGATGCGATGCGATGCGATGCGATGCGATGCGATGCGATGCGTCGCGATGCGATGCGATGTGATGCGTTCCGATGCGATATGGTGCGATGCGATGCGGGGCGATGCAATGCGGGGCGATGCAATGCGATGCGATGCGATGCGATGCGATGCGAAGCGATGCGATGCGATGCGTCGCGATGCGATGCGATGCGATGCAATGCGATGCGATTAGATGCGATGCGATGCGTTGCGATGCGTTGCGATGCGATGCGATGCGATGCGATTAGATGCGATGCGATGCGTTGCGATGCGATGCGTTGCGATGCGATGCGATGCGATGCGATTAGATGCGATGCGATGCGTTGCGATGCGATGCGATGCGATGCGATGCGATGCGATGCGATTAGATGCGATGCGATGCGTTCCGATGCGATATGGTGCGATGCGATGCGGGGCGATGCGATGCGTTGCGATGCGATGCGAAGCGATGCGATGCGATGCGATGCGTTGCGATGCGATGCGATGCGAAGCGATGCGATGCGATGCAATGCGATGCGTCGCGATGCGATGCGATGCGATGCGATGCGATGCGTTGCGATGCGATGCGATGCGATGCGATGCGATGCGATGCGATGCGATGCGATTAGATGCGATATGGTGCGATGCGATGCGGGGCGATGCGATGCGTTGCGTCGCGATGCGATGCGATGCGTTCCGATGCGATATGGTGCGATGCGAGGCGGGGCGATGCAATGCGTTGCGATGCGATGCGATGCGATGTGATGCGATGCGATGCGATGCGGTGCGATGCGATGCGATGCGATGCGATGCGATGCGATGCGTCGCGATGCGATGCGATGCGATGCGTTCCGATGCGATATGGTGCGATGCGATGCGGGGCGATGCAATGCGATGCGATGCGATGCGATGCGATGCGAAGCGATGCGATGCGATGCGTCGCGATGCGATGCGATGCGATGCAATGCGATGCGATTAGATGCGATGCGATGCGTTGCGATGCGTTGCGATGCGATGCGATGCGATGCGATTAGATGCGATGCGATGCGTTGCGATGCGATGCGTTGCGATGCGATGCGATGCGATGCGATTAGATGCGATGCGATGCGTTGCGATGCGATGCGATGCGATGCGATGCGATGCGATGCGATTAGATGCGATTCGATGCGATGCGATTAGATGCGATGCGATGCGTTGCGATGCGATGCGATGCAATGCGATGCGATGCGATGCGATGCGATGCGATGCGTCGCGATGCGATGCGATGCGATGCGTTCCGATGCGATATGGTGCGATGCGATGCGGGGCGATGCAATGCGTTGCGATGCGATGCGATGCGATGTGATGCGATGCGATGCGATGCGATGCGAAGCGATGCGATGCGATGCGTCGCGATGCGATGCGATGCGATGCGATTAGATGCGATGCGATGCGTTGCGATGCGATGCGATGCGATGCGATGCGATGCGATTAGATGCGATGCGATGCGTTGCGATGCGATGCGTTGCGATGTGATTAGATGCGATGCGATGCGTTGCGATGCGATGCGATGCGATGCGATGCGATGCGATTAGATGCGATGCGATGCGTTGCGATGCGATGCGATGCAATGCGATGCGATGCGATGCGATGCGATACGATGCGATGCAATGCGATGCGATGCGATGCGAAGCGATGCGATGCAATGCGATGCGTTGCGATGCGATGCGATGTGATGCGATGCTATACGACGCGATGCGATGCGATGCGATGCGATGCGATGAGATGCGATGCGATGCGGTGCGGTGCGATGTAATGCGATGCGATGCGATGCGATGCGATGCAAAGCGATGCGATGCGAAGCGATGCGATGCAATGCGATGCGTTGCGATGCGATGCGATGTGATGCGAAGCGATGCGATGCAATGCGATGCGTTGCGATGCGATGCGATGTGATGCGATGCTATACGACGCGATGCGATGCGATGCGGTGCGGTGCGATGTGATGCGATGCGATGCGATGCGATGCGATGCGAAGCGATGCGATGCGAAGCGATGCGATGCAATGCGATGCGTTGCGATGCGATGTGATGCGATGCTATACGACGCGATGCGATGCGATGCGATGCGATGCGATGCGATGCGATGAGATGCGATGCGATGCGATGCGATGCGTTGCGATGCGATGCGATGCAATGCGATGCGATGCGATGCGATGCAATGGGATGGGATGGGATGGGATGGGATGAGATGGGATGGGATGGGATGGGATGCGTTGCGATGCGATGCGGTGCGATGCGATGAGATGCGTTGCGATGCGATGCGTCGCGATGCGATGCGATGCGATGCGTTCCGATGCGATATGGTGCGATGCGATGCGATGCGATGCGATTAGATGCGATTCGATGCGATGCGATTAGATGCGATGCGATGCGTTGCGATGCGATGCGATGCAATGCGATGCGATGCGATGCGATGCGATGCGATGCGATGCTATACGACGCGATGCGATGCGATGCGATGCGATGCGATGCGATGAGATGCGATGCGATGCGGTGCGGTGCGATGCGATGCGATGCGATGCGATGCGATGCAATGCAATGCGATGCGATGCGATGCGATGCGATGCGATTAGATGCGATGCGATGCGTTGCGATGCGATGCGATGCATTGCGATGCGTTGCGATGCGATGCGATGCGATTAGATGCGATGCGATGCCATGCGATGCGATGCGATGCGATGCGATGCGATGCGATGCGATGCGTCGCGATGCGATGCGATGCGATGCGTTCCGATGCGATATGGTGCGATGCGATGCGGGGCGATGCAATGCGATGCGATGCGATGCGATGCGATGCGAAGCGATGCGATGCGATGCGTCGCGATGCGATGCGATGCGATGCAATGCGATGCGATTAGATGCGATGCGATGCGTTGCGATGCGTTGCGATGCGATGCGATGCGATGCGATTAGATGCGATGCGATGCGTTGCGATGCGATGCGTTGCGATGCGATGCGATGCGATGCGATTAGATGCGATGCGATGCGTTGCGATGCGATGCGATGCGATGCGATGCGATGCGATGCGATTAGATGCGATGCGATGCGTTCCGATGCGATATGGTGCGATGCGATGCGGGGCGATGCGATGCGTTGCGATGCGATGCGAAGCGATGCGATGCGATGCGATGCGTTGCAATGCGATGCGATGCGAAGCGATGCGATGCGATGCAATGCGATGCGTCGCGATGCGATGCGATGCGATGCGATGCGATGCGTTGCGATGCGATGCGATGCGATGCGATGCGATGCGATGCGATGCGATGCGATTAGATGCGATATGGTGCGATGCGATGCGGGGCGATGCGATGCGTTGCGTCGCGATGCGATGCGATGCGATGCGTTCCGATGCGATATGGTGCGATGCGAGGCGGGGCGATGCAATGCGTTGCGATGCGATGCGATGCGATGTGATGCGATGCGATGCGATGCGGTGCGATGCGATGCGATGCGATGCGATGCGATGCGATGCGTCGCGATGCGATGCGATGCGATGCGTTCCGATGCGATATGGTGCGATGCGATGCGGGGCGATGCAATGCGATGCGATGCGATGCGATGCGATGCGAAGCGATGCGATGCGATGCGTCGCGATGCGATGCGATGCGATGCAATGCGATGCGATTAGATGCGATGCGATGCGTTGCGATGCGTTGCGATGCGATGCGATGCGATGCGATTAGATGCGATGCGATGCGTTGCGATGCGATGCGTTGCGATGCGATGCGATGCGATGCGATTAGATGCGATGCGATGCGTTGCGATGCGATGCGATGCGATGCGATGCGATGCGATGCGATTAGATGCGATTCGATGCGATGCGATTAGATGCGATGCGATGCGTTGCGATGCGATGCGATGCAATGCGATGCGATGCGATGCGATGCGATGCGATGCGATGCGATGCGTCGCGATGCGATGCGATGCGATGCGTTCCGATGCGATATGGTGCGATGCGATGCGGGGCGATGCAATGCGTTGCGATGCGATGCGATGCGATGTGATGCGATGCGATGCGATGCGATGCGAAGCGATGCGATGCGATGCGTCGCGATGCGATGCGATGCGATGCGATTAGATGCGATGCGATGCGTTGCGATGCGATGCGATGCGATGCGATGCGATGCGATTAGATGCGATGCGATGCGTTGCGATGCGATGCGTTGCGATGTGATTAGATGCGATGCGATGCGTTGCGATGCGATGCGATGCGATGCGATGCGATGCGATTAGATGCGATGCGATGCGTTGCGATGCGATGCGATGCAATGCGATGCGATGCGATGCGATGCGATACGATGCGATGCAATGCGATGCGATGCGATGCGAAGCGATGCGATGCAATGCGATGCGTTGCGATGCGATGCGATGTGATGCGATGCTATACGACGCGATGCGATGCGATGCGATGCGATGAGATGCGATGCGATGCGGTGCGGTGCGATGTAATGCGATGCGATGCGATGCGATGCGATGCGAAGCGATGCGATGCGAAGCGATGCGATGCAATGCGATGCGTTGCGATGCGATGCGATGTGATGCGAAGCGATGCGATGCAATGCGATGCGTTGCGATGCGATGCGATGTGATGCGATGCTATACGACGCGATGCGATGCGATGCGGTGCGGTGCGATGTGATGCGATGCGATGCGATGCGATGCGATGCGAAGCGATGCGATGCGAAGCGATGCGATGCAATGCGATGCGTTGCGATGCGATGTGATGCGATGCTATACGACGCGATGCGATGCGATGCGATGCGATGCGATGCGATGCGATGAGATGCGATGCGATGCGATGCGATGCGTTGCGATGCGATGCGATGCAATGCGATGCGATGCGATGCGATGCGATGCAATGGGATGGGATGGGATGGGATGGGATGAGATGGGATGGGATGGGATGGGATGCGTTGCGATGCGATGCGGTGCGATGCGATGCGATGCGATGCGATGCGATGCGATGAGATGCGATGCGAAGCGATGCGATGCGATGCGATGCGTTGAGATGCGATGCGATGCGATGCGATGCGCTGCGATACGATGCGATGCGATGCGGTGCGATGCGATGCGCTGCGATACGATGCGATGCGATGCGGTGCGATGCGATGCGATGCGATGCGATGCGATGCGTTGCGATGCGATGCGATGCGATGCGATGCGATGCTATTAGATGCGATGCGATGCGTTGCGATGCGATGCGATGCAATGCGATGCGATGCGATGCCATGCGATGCGATGCAATGCGATGCGCTGCGATGCGATGCGATGCGATGCGATGCGATTAGATGCGATTCGATGCGATGCGATTAGATGCGATGCGATGCGTTGCGATGCGATGCGATGTGATGCGAAGCGATGCGATGCAATGCGATGCGTTGCGATGCGATGCGATGTGATGCGATGCTATACGACGCGATGCGATGCGATGCGGTGCGGTGCGATGTGATGCGATGCGATTAGATGCGATGCGATGCGTTGCGATGCGATGCGATGCGATGCGATGCGATGCGATGCGATTAGATGCGATGCGATGCGTTCCGATGCGATATGGTGCGATGCGATGCGGGGCGATGCGATGCGTTGCGATGCGATGCGAAGCGATGCGATGCGATGCGATGCGTTGCAATGCGATGCGATGCGAAGCGATGCGATGCGATGCAATGCGATGCGTCGCGATGCGATGCGATGCGATGCGATGCGATGCGTTGCGATGCGATGCGATGCGATGCGATGCGATGCGATGCGATGCGATGCGATTAGATGCGATATGGTGCGATGCGATGCGGGGCGATGCGATGCGTTGCGTCGCGATGCGATGCGATGCGATGCGTTCCGATGCGATATGGTGCGATGCGAGGCGGGGCGATGCAATGCGTTGCGATGCGATGCGATGCGATGTGATGCGATGCGATGCGATGCGGTGCGATGCGATGCGATGCGATGCGATGCGATGCGATGCGTCGCGATGCGATGCGATGCGATGCGTTCCGATGCGATATGGTGCGATGCGATGCGGGGCGATGCAATGCGATGCGATGCGATGCGATGCGATGCGAAGCGATGCAATGCGATGCGATTAGATGCGATGCGATGCGTTGCGATGCGTTGCGATGCGATGCGATGCGATGCGATTAGATGCGATGCGATGCGGGGCGATGCAATGCGATGCGATGCGTCGCGATGCGAAGCGATGCAATGCGATGCGATTAGATGCGATGCGATGCGTTGCGATGCGATGCGATGCGATGCGTTCCGATGCGATATGGTGCGATGCGATGCGGGGCGATGCAATGCGATGCGATGCGTCGCGATGCGATGCGATGCGATGCAATGCGATGCGATTAGATGCGATGCGATGCGTTGCGATGCGTTGCGATGCGATGCGATGCGATGCGATTAGATGCGATGCGATGCGTTGCGATGCGATGCGTTGCGATGCGATGCGATGCGATGCGATTAGATGCGATGCGATGCGTTGCGATGCGATGCGATGCGATGCGATGCGATGCGATTAGATGCGATGCGATGCGTTGCGATGCGATGCGTTGCGATGTGATTAGATGCGATGCGATGCGTTGCGATGCGATGCGATGCGATGCGATGCGATGCGATTAGATGCGATGCGATGCGTTGCGATGCGATGCGATGCGATGCGATGCGATGCGATTAGATGCGATGCGATGCGTTGCGATGCGATGCGTTGCGATGTGATTAGATG
Source organism: Agriotes lineatus (assembly GCA_940337035.1). NCBI lineage: Eukaryota > Metazoa > Arthropoda > Insecta > Coleoptera > Elateridae > Agriotes > Agriotes lineatus. The sequence goes on from CALNHX010000030.1 coordinate 588,659, forward strand.
CGATGCGATGCGTTGCGATGCGATGCGATGCGATGCGATGCGATGCGATTAGATGCGATGCGATGCGTTGCGATGCGATGCGATGCAATGCGATGCGATGCGATGCGATGCGATACGATGCGATGCAATGCGATGCGATGCGATGCGAAGCGATGCGATGCAATGCGATGCGTTGCGATGCGATGCGATGTGATGCGATGCTATACGACGCGATGCGATGCGATGCGATGCGATGCGATGAGATGCGATGCGATGCGGTGCGGTGCGATGTAATGCGATGCGATGCGATGCGATGCGATGCGAAGCGATGCGATGCGAAGCGATGCGATGCAATGCGATGCGTTGCGATGCGATGCGATGTGATGCGAAGCGATGCGATGCAATGCGATGCGTTGCGATGCGATGCGATGTGATGCGATGCTATACGACGCGATGCGATGCGATGCGGTGCGGTGCGATGTGATGCGATGCGATGCGATGCGATGCGATGCGAAGCGATGCGATGCGAAGCGATGCGATGCAATGCGATGCGTTGCGATGCGATGTGATGCGATGCTATACGACGCGATGCGATGCGATGCGATGCGATGCGATGCGATGCGATGAGATGCGATGCGATGCGATGCGATGCGTTGCGATGCGATGCGATGCAATGCGATGCGATGCGATGCGATGCGATGCAATGGGATGGGATGGGATGGGATGGGATGAGATGGGATGGGATGGGATGGGATGCGTTGCGATGCGATGCGGTGCGATGCGATGCGATGCGATGCGATGCGATGCGATGAGATGCGATGCGAAGCGATGCGATGCGATGCGATGCGTTGAGATGCGATGCGATGCGATGCGATGCGCTGCGATACGATGCGATGCGATGCGGTGCGATGCGATGCGCGGCGATACGATGCGATGCGATGCGGTGCGATGCGATGCGATGCGATGCGATGCGTTGCGATGCGATGCGATGCGATGCGATGCGATGCTATTAGATGCGATGCGATGCGTTGCGATGCGATGCGATGCAATGCGATGCGATGCGATGCCATGCGATGCGATGCAATGCGATGCGCTGCGATGCGATGCGATGCGATGCGATGCGATTAGATGCGATTCGATGCGATGCGATTAGATGCGATGCGATGCGTTGCGATGCGATGCGATGTGATGCGAAGCGATGCGATGCAATGCGATGCGTTGCGATGCGATGCGATGTGATGCGATGCTATACGACGCGATGCGATGCGATGCGGTGCGGTGCGATGTGATGCGATGCGATGCGATGCGATGCGATGCGAAGCGATGCGATGCGAAGCGATGCGATGCAATGCGATGCGTTGCGATGCGATGTGATGCGATGCTATACGACGCGATGCGATGCGATGCGATGCGATGCGATGCGATGCGATGAGATGCGATGCGATGCGATGCGATGCGTTGCGATGCGATGCGATGCAATGCGATGCGATGCGATGCGATGCAATGGGATGGGATGGGATGGGATGGGATGAGATGGGATGGGATGGGATGGGATGCGTTGCGATGCGATGCGGTGCGATGCGATGAGATGCGTTGCGATGCGATGCGTCGCGATGCGATGCGATGCGATGCGTTCCGATGCGATATGGTGCGATGCGATGCGATGCGATGCGATTAGATGCGATTCGATGCGATGCGATTAGATGCGATGCGATGCGTTGCGATGCGATGCGATGCAATGCGATGCGATGCGATGCGATGCGATGCGATGCGATGCTATACGACGCGATGCGATGCGATGCGATGCGATGCGATGCGATGAGATGCGATGCGATGCGGTGCGGTGCGATGCGATGCGATGCGATGCGATGCGATGCAATGCAATGCGATGCGATGCGATGCGATGCGATGCGATTAGATGCGATGCGATGCCATGCGATGCGATGCGATGCGATGCGATGCGATGCGATGCGATGCGTCGCGATGCGATGCGATGCGATGCGTTCCGATGCGATATGGTGCGATGCGATGCGGGGCGATGCAATGCGATGCGATGCGATGCGATGCGATGCGAAGCGATGCGATGCGATGCGTCGCGATGCGATGCGATGCGATGCAATGCGATGCGATTAGATGCGATGCGATGCGTTGCGATGCGTTGCGATGCGATGCGATGCGATGCGATTAGATGCGATGCGATGCGTTGCGATGCGATGCGTTGCGATGCGATGCGATGCGATGCGATTAGATGCGATGCGATGCGTTGCGATGCGATGCGATGCGATGCGATGCGATGCGATGCGATTAGATGCGATGCGATGCGTTCCGATGCGATATGGTGCGATGCGATGCGGGGCGATGCGATGCGTTGCGATGCGATGCGAAGCGATGCGATGCGATGCGATGCGTTGCAATGCGATGCGATGCGAAGCGATGCGATGCGATGCAATGCGATGCGTCGCGATGCGATGCGATGCGATGCGATGCGATGCGTTGCGATGCGATGCGATGCGATGCGATGCGATGCGATGCGATGCGATGCGATTAGATGCGATATGGTGCGATGCGATGCGGGGCGATGCGATGCGTTGCGATGCGATGCGAAGCGATGCGATGCGATGCGATGCGTTGCAATGCGATGCGATGCGAAGCGATGCGATGCGATGCAATGCGATGCGTCGCGATGCGATGCGATGCGATGCGATGCGATGCGTTGCGATGCGATGCGATGCGATGCGATGCGATGCGATGCGATGCGATGCGATTAGATGCGATATGGTGCGATGCGATGCGGGGCGATGCGATGCGTTGCGTCGCGATGCGATGCGATGCGATGCGTTCCGATGCGATATGGTGCGATGCGAGGCGGGGCGATGCAATGCGTTGCGATGCGATGCGATGCGATGTGATGCGATGCGATGCGATGCGGTGCGATGCGATGCGATGCGATGCGATGCGATGCGATGCGTCGCGATGCGATGCGATGCGATGCGTTCCGATGCGATATGGTGCGATGCGATGCGGGGCGATGCAATGCGATGCGATGCGATGCGATGCGATGCGAAGCGATGCGATGCGATGCGTCGCGATGCGATGCGATGCGATGCAATGCGATGCGATTAGATGCGATGCGATGCGTTGCGATGCGTTGCGATGCGATGCGATGCGATGCGATTAGATGCGATGCGATGCGTTGCGATGCGATGCGTTGCGATGCGATGCGATGCGATGCGATTAGATGCGATGCGATGCGTTGCGATGCGATGCGATGCGATGCGATGCGATGCGATGCGATTAGATGCGATTCGATGCGATGCGATTAGATGCGATGCGATGCGTTGCGATGCGATGCGATGCAATGCGATGCGATGCGATGCGATGCGATGCGATGCGATGCGATGCGTCGCGATGCGATGCGATGCGATGCGTTCCGATGCGATATGGTGCGATGCGATGCGGGGCGATGCAATGCGTTGCGATGCGATGCGATGCGATGTGATGCGATGCGATGCGATGCGATGCGAAGCGATGCGATGCGATGCGTCGCGATGCGATGCGATGCGATGCGATTAGATGCGATGCGATGCGTTGCGATGCGATGCGATGCGATGCGATGCGATGCGATTAGATGCGATGCGATGCGTTGCGATGCGATGCGTTGCGATGTGATTAGATGCGATGCGATGCGTTGCGATGCGATGCGATGCGATGCGATGCGATGCGATTAGATGCGATGCGATGCGTTGCGATGCGATGCGATGCAATGCGATGCGATGCGATGCGATGCGATACGATGCGATGCAATGCGATGCGATGCGATGCGAAGCGATGCGATGCAATGCGATGCGTTGCGATGCGATGCGATGTGATGCGATGCTATACGACGCGATGCGATGCGATGCGATGCGATGAGATGCGATGCGATGCGGTGCGGTGCGATGTAATGCGATGCGATGCGATGCGATGCGATGCGAAGCGATGCGATGCGAAGCGATGCGATGCAATGCGATGCGTTGCGATGCGATGCGATGTGATGCGAAGCGATGCGATGCAATGCGATGCGTTGCGATGCGATGCGATGTGATGCGATGCTATACGACGCGATGCGATGCGATGCGGTGCGGTGCGATGTGATGCGATGCGATGCGATGCGATGCGATGCGAAGCGATGCGATGCGAAGCGATGCGATGCAATGCGATGCGTTGCGATGCGATGTGATGCGATGCTATACGACGCGATGCGATGCGATGCGATGCGATGCGATGCGATGCGATGAGATGCGATGCGATGCGATGCGATGCGTTGCGATGCGATGCGATGCAATGCGATGCGATGCGATGCGATGCGATGCAATGGGATGGGATGGGATGGGATGGGATGAGATGGGATGGGATGGGATGGGATGCGTTGCGATGCGATGCGGTGCGATGCGATGCGATGCGATGCGATGCGATGCGATGAGATGCGATGCGAAGCGATGCGATGCGATGCGATGCGTTGAGATGCGATGCGATGCGATGCGATGCGCTGCGATACGATGCGATGCGATGCGGTGCGATGCGATGCGCTGCGATACGATGCGATGCGATGCGGTGCGATGCGATGCGATGCGATGCGATGCGATGCGTTGCGATGCGATGCGATGCGATGCTATTAGATGCGATGCGATGCGTTGCGATGCGATGCGATGCAATGCGATGCGATGCGATGCCATGCGATGCAATGCAATGCGATGCGCTGCGATGCGATGCGATGCGATGCGATGCGATTAGATGCGATTCGATGCGATGCGATTAGATGCGATGCGATGCGTTGCGATGCGATGCGATGTGATGCGAAGCGATGCGATGCAATGCGATGCGTTGCGATGCGATGCGATGTGATGCGATGCTATACGACGCGATGCGATGCGATGCGGTGCGGTGCGATGTGATGCGATGCGATTAGATGCGATGCGATGCGTTGCGATGCGATGCGATGCGATGCGATGCGATGCGATGCGATTAGATGCGATGCGATGCGTTCCGATGCGATATGGTGCGATGCGATGCGGGGCGATGCGATGCGTTGCGATGCGATGCGAAGCGATGCGATGCGATGCGATGCGTTGCAATGCGATGCGATGCGAAGCGATGCGATGCGATGCAATGCGATGCGTCGCGATGCGATGCGATGCGATGCGATGCGATGCGTTGCGATGCGATGCGATGCGATGCGATGCGATGCGATGCGATGCGATGCGATTAGATGCGATATGGTGCGATGCGATGCGGGGCGATGCGATGCGTTGCGTCGCGATGCGATGCGATGCGATGCGTTCCGATGCGATATGGTGCGATGCGAGGCGGGGCGATGCAATGCGTTGCGATGCGATGCGATGCGATGTGATGCGATGCGATGCGATGCGGTGCGATGCGATGCGATGCGATGCGATGCGATGCGATGCGTCGCGATGCGATGCGATGCGATGCGTTCCGATGCGATATGGTGCGATGCGATGCGGGGCGATGCAATGCGATGCGATGCGATGCGATGCGATGCGAAGCGATGCGATGCGATGCGTCGCGATGCGATGCGATGCGATGCAATGCGATGCGATTAGATGCGATGCGATGCGTTGCGATGCGTTGCGATGCGATGCGATGCGATGCGATTAGATGCGATGCGATGCGTTGCGATGCGATGCGTTGCGATGCGATGCGATGCGATGCGATTAGATGCGATGCGATGCGTTGCGATGCGATGCGATGCGATGCGATGCGATGCGATTAGATGCGATGCGATGCGTTGCGATGCGATGCGTTGCGATGTGATTAGATGCGATGCGATGCGTTGCGATGCGATGCGATGCGATGCGATGCGATGCGATTAGATGCGATGCGATGCGTTGCGATGCGATGCGATGCGATGCGATGCGATGCGATTAGATGCGATGCGATGCGTTGCGATGCGATGCGTTGCGATGTGATTAGATGCGATGCGATGCGTTGCGATGCGATGCGATGCGATGCGATGCGATTAGATGCGATGCGATGCGTTGCGATGCGATGCGATGCAATGCGATGCGATGCGATGCGATGCGATACGATGCGATGCAATGCGATGCGATGCGATGCGAAGCGATGCGATGCAATGCGATGCGTTGCGATGCGATGCGATGTGATGCGATGCTATACGACGCGATGCGATGCGATGCGATGCGATGCGATGAGATGCGATGCGATGCGGTGCGGTGCGATGTAATGCGATGCGATGCGATGCGATGCGATGCGAAGCGATGCGATGCGAAGCGATGCGATGCAATGCGATGCGTTGCGATGCGATGCGATGTGATGCGAAGCGATGCGATGCAATGCGATGCGTTGCGATGCGATGCGATGTGATGCGATGCTATACGACGCGATGCGATGCGATGCGGTGCGGTGCGATGTGATGCGATGCGATGCGATGCGATGCGATGCGAAGCGATGCGATGCGAAGCGATGCGATGCAATGCGATGCGTTGCGATGCGATGTGATGCGATGCTATACGACGCGATGCGATGCGATGCGATGCGATGCGATGCGATGCGATGAGATGCGATGCGATGCGATGCGATGCGTTGCGATGCGATGCGATGCAATGCGATGCGATGCGATGCGATGCGATGCAATGGGATGGGATGGGATGGGATGGGATGAGATGGGATGGGATGGGATGGGATGCGTTGCGATGCGATGCGGTGCGATGCGATGCGATGCAATGCGATGCGATGCGATGAGATGCGATGCGAAGCGATGCGATGCGATGCGATGCGTTGAGATGCGATGCGATGCGATGCGATGCGCTGCGATACGATGCGATGCGATGCGGTGCGATGCGATGCGCTGCGATACGATGCGATGCGATGCGGTGCGATGCGATGCGATGCGATGCGATGCGATGCGTTGCGATGCGATGCGATGCGATGCGATGCGATGCTATTAGATGCGATGCGATGCGTTGCGATGCGATGCGATGCAATGCGATGCGATGCGATGCCATGCGATGCGATGCAATGCGATGCGCTGCGATGCGATGCGATGCGATGCGATGCGATTAGATGCGATTCGATGCGATGCGATTAGATGCGATGCGATGCGTTGCGATGCGATGCGATGTGATGCGAAGCGATGCGATGCAATGCGATGCGTTGCGATGCGATGCGATGTGATGCGATGCTATACGACGCGATGCGATGCGATGCGGTGCGGTGCGATGTGATGCGATGCGATGCGATGCGATGCGATGCGAAGCGATGCGATGCGAAGCGATGCGATGCAATGCGATGCGTTGCGATGCGATGTGATGCGATGCTATACGACGCGATGCGATGCGATGCGATGCGATGCGATGCGATGCGATGAGATGCGATGCGATGCGATGCGATGCGTTGCGATGCGATGCGATGCAATGCGATGCGATGCGATGCGATGCAATGGGATGGGATGGGATGGGATGGGATGAGATGGGATGGGATGGGATGGGATGCGTTGCGATGCGATGCGGTGCGATGCGATGAGATGCGTTGCGATGCGATGCGTCGCGATGCGATGCGATGCGATGCGTTCCGATGCGATATGGTGCGATGCGATGCGATGCGATGCGATTAGATGCGATTCGATGCGATGCGATTAGATGCGATGCGATGCGTTGCGATGCGATGCGATGCAATGCGATGCGATGCGATGCGATGCGATGCGATGCGATGCTATACGACGCGATGCGATGCGATGCGATGCGATGCGATGCGATGAGATGCGATGCGATGCGGTGCGGTGCGATGCGATGCGATGCGATGCGATGCGATGCAATGCAATGCGATGCGATGCGATGCGATGCGATGCGATTAGATGCGATGCGATGCCATGCGATGCGATGCGATGCGATGCGATGCGATGCGATGCGATGCGTCGCGATGCGATGCGATGCGATGCGTTCCGATGCGATATGGTGCGATGCGATGCGGGGCGATGCAATGCGATGCGATGCGATGCGATGCGATGCGAAGCGATGCGATGCGATGCGTCGCGATGCGATGCGATGCGATGCAATGCGATGCGATTAGATGCGATGCGATGCGTTGCGATGCGTTGCGATGCGATGCGATGCGATGCGATTAGATGCGATGCAATGCGTTGCGATGCGATGCGTTGCGATGCGATGCGATGCGATGCGATTAGATGCGATGCGATGCGTTGCGATGCGATGCGATGCGATGCGATGCGATGCGATGCGATTAGATGCGATGCGATGCGTTCCGATGCGATATGGTGCGATGCGATGCGGGGCGATGCGATGCGTTGCGATGCGATGCGAAGCGATGCGATGCGATGCGATGCGTTGCAATGCGATGCGATGCGAAGCGATGCGATGCGATGCAATGCGATGCGTCGCGATGCGATGCGATGCGATGCGATGCGATGCGTTGCGATGCGATGCGATGCGATGCGATGCGATGCGATGCGATGCGATGCGATTAGATGCGATATGGTGCGATGCGATGCGGGGCGATGCGATGCGTTGCGTCGCGATGCGATGCGATGCGATGCGTTCCGATGCGATATGGTGCGATGCGAGGCGGGGCGATGCAATGCGTTGCGATGCGATGCGATGCGATGTGATGCGATGCGATGCGATGCGGTGCGATGCGATGCGATGCGATGCGATGCGATGCGATGCGTCGCGATGCGATGCGATGCGATGCGTTCCGATGCGATATGGTGCGATGCGATGCGGGGCGATGCAATGCGATGCGATGCGATGCGATGCGATGCGAAGCGATGCGATGCGATGCGTCGCGATGCGATGCGATGCGATGCAATGCGATGCGATTAGATGCGATGCGATGCGTTGCGATGCGTTGCGATGCGATGCGATGCGATGCGATTAGATGCGATGCGATGCGTTGCGATGCGATGCGTTGCGATGCGATGCGATGCGATGCGATTAGATGCGATGCGATGCGTTGCGATGCGATGCGATGCGATGCGATGCGATGCGATGCGATTAGATGCGATTCGATGCGATGCGATTAGATGCGATGCGATGCGTTGCGATGCGATGCGATGCAATGCGATGCGATGCGATGCGATGCGATGCGATACGATGCGATGCGTCGCGATGCGATGCGATGCGATGCGTTCCGATGCGATATGGTGCGATGCGATGCGGGGCGATGCAATGCGTTGCGATGCGATGCGATGCGATGTGATGCGATGCGATGCGATGCGATGCGAAGCGATGCGATGCGATGCGTCGCGATGCGATGCGATGCGATGCGATTAGATGCGATGCGATGCGTTGCGATGCGATGCGATGCGATGCGATGCGATGCGATTAGATGCGATGCGATGCGTTGCGATGCGATGCGTTGCGATGTGATTAGATGCGATGCGATGCGTTGCGATGCGATGCGATGCGATGCGATGCGATGCGATTAGATGCGATGCGATGCGTTGCGATGCGATGCGATGCAATGCGATGCGATGCGATGCGAAGCGATGCGATGCAATGCGATGCGTTGCGATGCGATGCGATGTGATGCGATGCTATACGACGCGATGCGATGCGATGCGATGCGATGCGATGAGATGCGATGCGATGCGGTGCGGTGCGATGTAATGCGATGCGATGCGATGCGATGCGATGCGAAGCGATGCGATGCGAAGCGATGCGATGCAATGCGATGCGTTGCGATGCGATGCGATGTGATGCGAAGCGATGCGATGCAATGCGATGCGTTGCGATGCGATGCGATGTGATGCGATGCTATACGACGCGATGCGATGCGATGCGGTGCGGTGCGATGTGATGCGATGCGATGCGATGCGATGCGATGCGAAGCGATGCGATGCGAAGCGATGCGATGCAATGCGATGCGTTGCGATGCGTTGTGATGCGATGCTATACGACGCGATGCGATGCGATGCGATGCGATGCGATGCGATGCGATGAGATGCGATGCGATGCGATGCGATGCGTTGCGATGCGATGCGATGCAATGCGATGCGATGCGATGCGATGCGATGCAATGGGATGGGATGGGATGGGATGGGATGAGATGGGATGGGATGGGATGGGATGCGTTGCGATGCGATGCGGTGCGATGCGATGCGATGCGATGCGATGCGAAGCGATGCGATGCGATGCGTCGCGATGCGATGCGATGCGATGCGATTAGATGCGATGCGATGCGTTGCGATGCGATGCGATGCGATGCGATGCGATGCGATTAGATGCGATGCGATGCGTTGCGATGCGATGCGTTGCGATGTGATTAGATGCGATGCGATGCGTTGCGATGCGATGCGATGCGATGCGATGCGATGCGATTAGATGCGATGCGATGCGTTGCGATGCGATGCGATGCAATGCGATGCGATGCGATGCGAAGCGATGCGATGCAATGCGATGCGTTGCGATGCGATGCGATGTGATGCGATGCTATACGACGCGATGCGATGCGATGCGATGCGATGCGATGAGATGCGATGCGATGCGGTGCGGTGCGATGTAATGCGATGCGATGCGATGCGATGCGATGCGAAGCGATGCGATGCGAAGCGATGCGATGCAATGCGATGCGTTGCGATGCGATGCGATGTGATGCGAAGCGATGCGATGCAATGCGATGCGTTGCGATGCGATGCGATGTGATGCGATGCTATACGACGCGATGCGATGCGATGCGGTGCGGTGCGATGGGATGCGATGCGATGCGATGCGATGCGATGCGAAGCGATGCGATGCGAAGCGATGCGATGCAATGCGATGCGTTGCGATGCGTTGTGATGCGATGCTATACGACGCGATGCGATGCGATGCGATGCGATGCGATGCGATGCGATGAGATGCGATGCGATGCGATGCGATGCGTTGCGATGCGATGCGATGCAATGCGATGCGATGCGATGCGATGCGATGCAATGGGATGGGATGGGATGGGATGGGATGAGATGGGATGGGATGGGATGGGATGCGTTGCGATGCGATGCGGTGCGATGCGATGCGATGCGATGCGATGCGATGCGATGAGATGCGATGCGAAGCGATGCGATGCGATGCGATGCGTTGAGATGCGATGCGATGCGATGCGATGCGCTGCGATACGATGCGATGCGATGCGGTGCGATGCGATGCGATGCAATGCGATGCGATGCGATGCGATGCGATGCGATGCGATGCGATGCGATGCGATGCGATGCGTTGCGATGCGATGCGATGCGGTGCGATGCGATGCGATTAGATGCGATGCGATGCGATGCAATGCGATGCGATGCGATGCAATGCGTTGCGATGCGATGCGATGCGATGCGTTCCGATGCGATATGGTGCGATGCGATGCGGGGCGATGCAATGCGTTGCGATGCGATGCGATGCGATGTGATGCGATGCTATGCGATGCGATGCGAAGCGATGCGATGCGATGCGTCGCGATGCGATGCGATGCGATGCGATTAGATGCGATGCGATGCGTTGCGATGCGATGCGATGCGATGCGATGCGATGCGATTAGATGCGATGCGATGCGTTGCGATGCGATGCGTTGCGATGTGATTAGATGCGATGCGATGCGTTGCGATGCGATGCGATGCGATGCGATGCGATGCGATTAGATGCGATGCGATGCGTTGCGATGCGATGCGATGCAATGCGATGCGATGCGATGCGATGCGATGCGATTAGATGCGATGCGATGCGTTGCGATGCGATGCGTTGCGATGTGATTAGATGCGATGCGATGCGTTGCGATGCGATGCGATGCGATGCGATGCGATGCGATTAGATGCGATGCGATGCGTTGCGATGCGATGCGATGCGATGCGTTGCGATGCGATGCGTCGCGATGCGATGCGATGCGATGCGTTCCGATGCGATATGGTGCGATGCGATGCGGGGCGATGCAATGCGTTGCGATGCGATGCGATGCGATGTGATGCGATGCGATGCGATGCGATGCGAAGCGATGCGATGCGATGCGTCGCGATGCGATGCGATGCGATGCGATTAGATGCGATGCGATGCGTTGCGATGCGATGCGATGCGATGCGATGCGATGCGATTAGATGCGATGCGATGCGTTGCGATGCGATGCGTTGCGATGTGATTAGATGCGATGCGATGCGTTGCGATGCGATGCGATGCGATGCGATGCGATGCGATTAGATGCGATGCGATGCGTTGCGATGCGATGCGATGCAATGCGATGCGATGCGATGCGATGCGATACGATGCGATGCAATGCGATGCGATGCGATGCGAAGCGATGCGATGCAATGCGATGCGTTGCGATGCGATGCGATGTGATGCGATGCTATACGACGCGATGCGATGCGATGCGATGCGATGCGATGAGATGCGATGCGATGCGGTGCGGTGCGATGTAATGCGATGCGATGCGATGCGATGCGATGCGAAGCGATGCGATGCGAAGCGATGCGATGCAATGCGATGCGTTGCGATGCGATGCGATGTGATGCGAAGCGATGCGATGCAATGCGATGCGTTGCGATGCGATGCGATGTGATGCGATGCTATACGACGCGATGCGATGCGATGCGGTGCGGTGCGATGTGATGCGATGCGATGCGATGCGATGCGATGCGAAGCGATGCGATGCGAAGCGATGCGATGCAATGCGATGCGTTGCGATGCGATGTGATGCGATGCTATACGACGCGATGCGATGCGATGCGATGCGATGCGATGCGATGCGATGAGATGCGATGCGATGCGATGCGATGCGTTGCGATGCGATGCGATGCAATGCGATGCGATGCGATGCGATGCGATGCAATGGGATGGGATGGGATGGGATGGGATGAGATGGGATGGGATGGGATGGGATGCGTTGCGATGCGATGCGGTGCGATGCGATGCGATGCGATGCGATGCGATGCGATGAGATGCGATGCGAAGCGATGCGATGCGATGCGATGCGTTGAGATGCGATGCGATGCGATGCGATGCGCTGCGATACGATGCGATGCGATGCGGTGCGATGCGTTGAGATGCGATGCGATGCGATGCGATGCGCTGCGATACGATGCGATGCGATGCGGTGCGATGCGATGCGCTGCGATACGATGCGATGCGATGCGGTGCGATGCGATGCGATGCGATGCGATGCGATGCGTTGCGATGCGATGTGATGCGATGCGATGCGATGCTATTAGATGCGATGCGATGCGTTGCGATGCGATGCGATGCAATGCGATGCGATGCGATGCCATGCGATGCGATGCAATGCGATGCGCTGCGATGCGATGCGATGCGATGCGATGCGATTAGATGCGATTCGATGCGATGCGATTAGATGCGATGCGATGCGTTGCGATGCGATGCGATGCAATGCGATGCGATGCGATGCGATGCGATGCGATGCGATGCGATGCGATGCGATGCGATGCGTTGCGATGCGATGCGATGCGGTGCGATGCGATGCGATTAGATGCGATGCGATGCGATGCAATGCGATGCGATGCGATGCAATGCGTTGCGATGCGATGCGATGCGATGCGTTCCGATGCGATATGGTGCGATGCGATGCGGGGCGATGCAATGCGTTGCGATGCGATGCGATGCGATGTGATGCGATGCGATGCGATGCGATGCGAAGCGATGCGATGCGATGCGTCGAGATGCGATGCGATGCGATGCGATTAGATGCGATGCGATGCGTTGCGATGCGATGCGATGCGATGCGATGCGATGCGATTAGATGCGATGCGATGCGTTGCGATGCGATGCGTTGCGATGTGATTAGATGCGATGCGATGCGTTGCGATGCGATGCGATGCGATGCGATGCGATGCGATTAGATGCGATGCGATGCGTTGCGATGCGATGCGATGCAATGCGATGCGATGCGATGCGATGCGATGCGATTAGATGCGATGCGATGCGTTGCGATGCGATGCGTTGCGATGTGATTAGATGCGATGCGATGCGTTGCGATGCGATGCGATGCGATGCGATGCGATGCGATTAGATGCGATGCGATGCGTTGCGATGCGATGCGATGCGATGCGTTGCGATGCGATGCGTCGCGATGCGATGCGATGCGAAGCGATGCGATGCGATGCGTCGCGATGCGATGCGATGCGATGCGATTAGATGCGATGCGATGCGTTGCGATGCGATGCGATGCGATGCGATGCGATGCGATTAGATGCGATGCGATGCGTTGCGATGCGATGCGTTGCGATGTGATTAGATGCGATGCGATGCGTTGCGATGCGATGCGATGCGATGCGATGCGATGCGATTAGATGCGATGCGATGCGTTGCGATGCGATGCGATGCAATGCGATGCGATGCGATGCGATGCGATACGATGCGATGCAATGCGATGCGATGCGATGCGAAGCGATGCGATGCAATGCGATGCGTTGCGATGCGATGCGATGTGATGCGATGCTATACGACGCGATGCGATGCGATGCGATGCGATGCGATGAGATGCGATGCGATGCGGTGCGGTGCGATGTAATGCGATGCGATGCGATGCGATGCGATGCGAAGCGATGCGATGCGAAGCGATGCGATGCAATGCGATGCGTTGCGATGCGATGCGATGTGATGCGAAGCGATGCGATGCAATGCGATGCGTTGCGATGCGATGCGATGTGATGCGATGCTATACGACGCGATGCGATGCGATGCGGTGCGGTGCGATGTGATGCGATGCGATGCGATGCGATGCGATGCGAAGCGATGCGATGCGAAGCGATGCGATGCAATGCGATGCGTTGCGATGCGATGTGATGCGATGCTATACGACGCGATGCGATGCGATGCGATGCGATGCGATGCGATGCGATGAGATGCGATGCGATGCGATGCGATGCGTTGCGATGCGATGCGATGCAATGCGATGCGATGCGATGCGATGCGATGCAATGGGATGGGATGGGATGGGATGGGATGAGATGGGATGGGATGGGATGGGATGCGTTGCGATGCGATGCGGTGCGATGCGATGCGATGCGATGCGATGCGATGCGATGAGATGCGATGCGAAGCGATGCGATGCGATGCGATGCGTTGAGATGCGATGCGATGCGATGCGATGCGCTGCGATACGATGCGATGCGATGCGGTGCGATGCGATGCGCTGCGATACGATGCGATGCGATGCGGTGCGATGCGATGCGATGCGATGCGATGCGATGCGTTGCGATGCGATGCGATGCGATGCGATGCGATGCTATTAGATGCGATGCGATGCGTTGCGATGCGATGCGATGCAATGCGATGCGATGCGATGCCATGCGATGCGATGCAATGCGATGCGCTGCGATGCGATGCGATGCGATGCGATGCGATTAGATGCGATTCGATGCGATGCGATTAGATGCGATGCGATGCGTTGCGATGCGATGCGATGTGATGCGAAGCGATGCGATGCAATGCGATGCGTTGCGATGCGATGCGATGCGATGCGATGCGTTGCGATGCGATGCGTCGCGATGCGATGCGATGCGATGCGTTCCGATGCGATATGGTGCGATGCGATGCGGGGCGATGCAATGCGTTGCGATGCGATGCGATGCGATGTGATGCGATGCGATGCGATGCGATGCGAAGCGATGCGATGCGATGCGTCGCGATGCGATGCGATGCGATGCGATTAGATGCGATGCGATGCGTTGCGATGCGATGCGATGCGATGCGATGCGATGCGATTAGATGCGATGCGATGCGTTGCGATGCGATGCGTTGCGATGTGATTAGATGCGATGCGATGCGTTGCGATGCGATGCGATGCGATGCGATGCGATGCGATTAGATGCGATGCGATGCGTTGCGATGCGATGCGATGCAATGCGATGCGATGCGATGCGATGCGATACGATGCGATGCAATGCGATGCGATGCGATGCGAAGCGATGCGATGCAATGCGATGCGTTGCGATGCGATGCGATGTGATGCGATGCTATACGACGCGATGCGATGCGATGCGATGCGATGCGATGAGATGCGATGCGATGCGGTGCGGTGCGATGTAATGCGATGCGATGCGATGCGATGCGATGCGAAGCGATGCGATGCGAAGCGATGCGATGCAATGCGATGCGTTGCGATGCGATGCGATGTGATGCGAAGCGATGCGATGCAATGCGATGCGTTGCGATGCGATGCGATGTGATGCGATGCTATACGACGCGATGCGATGCGATGCGGTGCGGTGCGATGTGATGCGATGCGATGCGATGCGATGCGATGCGAAGCGATGCGATGCGAAGCGATGCGATGCAATGCGATGCGTTGCGATGCGATGTGATGCGATGCTATACGACGCGATGCGATGCGATGCGATGCGATGCGATGCGATGCGATGAGATGCGATGCGATGCGATGCGATGCGTTGCGATGCGATGCGATGCAATGCGATGCGATGCGATGCGATGCGATGCAATGGGATGGGATGGGATGGGATGGGATGAGATGGGATGGGATGGGATGGGATGCGTTGCGATGCGATGCGGTGCGATGCGATGCGATGCGATGCGATGCGATGCGATGAGATGCGATGCGAAGCGATGCGATGCGATGCGATGCGTTGAGATGCGATGCGATGCGATGCGATGCGCTGCGATACGATGCGATGCGATGCGGTGCGATGCGATGCGCTGCGATACGATGCGATGCGATGCGGTGCGATGCGATGCGATGCGATGCGATGCGATGCGTTGCGATGCGATGCGATGCGATGCGATGCTATTAGATGCGATGCGATGCGTTGCGATGCGATGCGATGCAATGCGATGCGATGCGATGCCATGCGATGCGATGCAATGCGATGCGCTGCGATGCGATGCGATGCGATGCGATGCGATTAGATGCGATTCGATGCGATGCGATTAGATGCGATGCGATGCGTTGCGATGCGATGCGATGTGATGCGAAGCGATGCGAAGCAATGCGATGCGTTGCGATGCGATGCGATGTGATGCGATGCTATACGACGCGATGCGATGCGATGCGGTGCGGTGCGATGTGATGCGATGCGATGCGATGCGATGCGATGCGAAGCGATGCGATGCGAAGCGATGCGATGCAATGCGATGCGTTGCGATGCGATGTGATGCGATGCTATACGACGCGATGCGATGCGATGCGATGCGATGCGATGCGATGCGATGAGATGCGATGCGATGCGATGCGATGCGTTGCGATGCGATGCGATGCAATGCGATGCGATGCGATGCGATGCAATGGGATGGGATGGGATGGGATGGGATGCGATATGGTGCGATGCGATGCGGGGCGATGCGATGCGTTGCGTCGCGATGCGATGCGATGCGATGCGTTCCGATGCGATATGGTGCGATGCGAGGCGGGGCGATGCAATGCGTTGCGATGCGATGCGATGCGATGCGTTCCGATGCGATATGGTGCGATGCGATGCGGGGCGATGCAATGCGATGCGATGCGATGCGATGCGTTCCGATGCGATATGGTGCGATGCGATGCGGGGCGATGCAATGCGATGCGATGCGATGCGATGCGATGCGAAGCGATGCGATGCGATGCGTCGCGATGCGATGCGATGCGATGCAATGCGATGCGATTAGATGCGATGCGATGCGTTGCGATGCGTTGCGATGCGATGCGATGCGATGCGATTAGATGCGATGCGATGCGTTGCGATGCGATGCGTTGCGATGCGATGCGATGCGATGCGATTAGATGCGATGCGATGCGTTGCGATGCGATGCGATGCGATGCGATGCGATGCGATGCGATTAGATGCGATTCGATGCGATGCGATTAGATGCGATGCGATGCGTTGCGATGCGATGCGATGCAATGCGATGCGATGCGATGCGATGCGATGCGATGCGATGCGATGCGTCGCGATGCGATGCGATGCGATGCGATGCTATTAGATGCGATGCGATGCGTTGCGATGCGATGCGATGCAATGCGATGCGATGCGATGCCATGCGATGCGATGCAATGCGATGCGCTGCGATGCGATGCGATGCGATGCGATGCGATTAGATGCGATTCGATGCGATGCGATTAGATGCGATGCGATGCGTTGCGATGCGATGCGATGTGATGCGAAGCGATGCGAAGCAATGCGATGCGTTGCGATGCGATGCGATGCAATGCGATGCGATGCGATGCGGTGCGATGCGATGCGCTGCGATACGATGCGATGCGATGCGGTGCGATGCGATGCGATGCGATGCGATGCGATGCGTTGCGATGCGATGCGATGCGATGCGATGCTATTAGATGCGATGCGATGCGTTGCGATGCGATGCGATGCAATGCGATGCGATGCGATGCCATGCGATGCGATGCAATGCGATGCGCTGCGATGCGATGCGATGCGATGCGATGCGATTAGATGCGATTCGATGCGATGCGATTAGATGCGATGCGATGCGTTGCGATGCGATGCGATGTGATGCGAAGCGATGCGAAGCAATGCGATGCGTTGCGATGCGATGCGATGTGATGCGATGCTATACGACGCGATGCGATGCGATGCGGTGCGGTGCGATGTGATGCGATGCGATGCGATGCGATGCGATGCGAAGCGATGCGATGCGAAGCGATGCGATGCAATGCGATGCGTTGCGATGCGATGTGATGCGATGCTATACGACGCGATGCGATGCGATGCGATGCGATGCGATGCGATGCGATGAGATGCGATGCGATGCGATGCGATGCGTTGCGATGCGATGCGATGCAATGCGATGCGATGCGATGCGATGCAATGGGATGGGATGGGATGGGATGGGATGCGATATGGTGCGATGCGATGCGGGGCGATGCGATGCGTTGCGTCGCGATGCGATGCGATGCGATGCGTTCCGATGCGATATGGTGCGATGCGAGGCGGGGCGATGCAATGCGTTGCGATGCGATGCGATGCGATGCGTTCCGATGCGATATGGTGCGATGCGATGCGGGGCGATGCAATGCGATGCGATGCGATGCGATGCGTTCCGATGCGATATGGTGCGATGCGATGCGGGGCGATGCAATGCGATGCGATGCGATGCGATGCGATGCGAAGCGATGCGATGCGATGCGTCGCGATGCGATGCGATGCGATGCAATGCGATGCGATTAGATGCGATGCGATGCGTTGCGATGCGTTGCGATGCGATGCGATGCGATGCGATTAGATGCGATGCGATGCGTTGCGATGCGATGCGTTGCGATGCGATGCGATGCGATGCGATTAGATGCGATGCGATGCGTTGCGATGCGATGCGATGCGATGCGATGCGATGCGATGCGATTAGATGCGATTCGATGCGATGCGATTAGATGCGATGCGATGCGTTGCGATGCGATGCGATGCAATGCGATGCGATGCGATGCGATGCGATGCGATGCGATGCGATGCGTCGCGATGCGATGCGATGCGATGCGTTCCGATGCGATATGGTGCGATGCGATGCGGGGCGATGCAATGCGTTGCGATGCGATGCGATGCGATGTGATGCGATGCGATGCGATGCGATGCGAAGCGATGCGATGCGATGCGATGCGTTCCGATGCGATATGGTGCGATGCGATGCGGGGCGATGCAATGCGTTGCGATGCGATGCGATGCGATGTGATGCGATGCGATGCGATGCGATGCGAAGCGATGCGATGCGATGCGATTAGATGCGATGCGATGCGTTGCGATGCGATGCGATGCGATGCGATGCGATGCGATTAGATGCGATGCGATGCGTTGCGATGCGATGCGTTGCGATGTGATTAGATGCGATGCGATGCGTTGCGATGCGATGCGATGCGATGCGATGCGATGCGATTAGATGCGATGCGATGCGTTGCGATGCGATGCGATGCAATGCGATGCGATGCGATGCGATGCGATACGATGCGATGCAATGCGATGCGATGCGATGCGAAGCGATGCGATGCAATGCGATGCGTTGCGATGCGATGCGATGTGATGCGATGCTATACGACGCGATGCGATGCGATGCGATGCGATGCGATGAGATGCGATGCGATGCGGTGCGGTGCGATGTAATGCGATGCGATGCGATGCGATGCGATGCGAAGCGATGCGATGCGAAGCGATGCGATGCAATGCGATGCGTTGCGATGCGATGCGATGTGATGCGAAGCGATGCGATGCAATGCGATGCGTTGCGATGCGATGCGATGTGATGCGATGCTATACGACGCGATGCGATGCGATGCGGTGCGGTGCGATGTGATGCGATGCGATGCGATGCGATGCGATGCGAAGCGATGCGATGCGAAGCGATGCGATGCAATGCGATGCGTTGCGATGCGATGTGATGCGATGCTATACGACGCGATGCGATGCGATGCGATGCGATGCGATGCGATGCGATGAGATGCGATGCGATGCGATGCGATGCGTTGCGATGCGATGCGATGCAATGCGATGCGATGCGATGCGATGCGATGCAATGGGATGGGATGGGATGGGATGGGATGAGATGGGATGGGATGGGATGGGATGCGTTGCGATGCGATGCGGTGCGATGCGATGCGATGCGATGCGATGCGATGCGATGAGATGCGATGCGAAGCGATGCGATGCGATGCGATGCGTTGAGATGCGATGCGATGCGATGCGATGCGCTGCGATACGATGCGATGCGATGCGGTGCGATGCGATGCGCTGCGATACGATGCGATGCGATGCGGTGCGATGCGATGCGATGCGATGCGATGCGATGCGTTGCGATGCGATGCGATGCGATGCGATGCGATGCTATTAGATGCGATGCGATGCGTTGCGATGCGATGCGATGCAATGCGATGCGATGCGATGCCATGCGATGCGATGCAATGCGATGCGCTGCGATGCGATGCGATGCGATGCGATGCGATTAGATGCGATTCGATGCGATGCGATTAGATGCGATGCGATGCGTTGCGATGCGATGCGATGCAATGCGATGCGATGCGATGCGATGCGATGCGATGCGATGCGATGCGATGCGATGCGATGCGTTGCGATGCGATGCGATGCGGTGCGATGCGATGCGATTAGATGCGATGCGATGCGATGCAATGCGATGCGATGCGATGCAATGCGTTGCGATGCGATGCGATGCAATGCGATGCGATGCAATGCGATGCGATTAGATGCGATGCGATGCGTTGCGATGCGTTGCGATGCGATGCGATGCGATTAGATGCGATGCGATGCGTTGCGATGCGATGCGTTGCGATGCGATGCGATGCGATGCGATTAGATGCGATGCGATGCGTTGCGATGCGATGCGATGCGATGCGATGCGTTGCGATGCGATGCGATGCGATGCAATGCGATGCGATGCGATGCGATACGATGCGATGCAATGCGATGCGATGCGATGCGATGCGATGCGATGCGATGCGATGCGATGCGATTAGATGCGATGCGATGCGTTGCGATGCGATGCGATGCAATGCGATGCGATGCGAAGCGATGCGATGCGTTGCGATGCGATGCGATGCGATTAGATGCGATGCGATGCGATGCGATGCGATGCGATGCTAAGCGATGCGATGCGATGCGATGCGATGCGATGCGATTAGATGCGATGCGATGCGTTGCGATGCGATGCGATGCGATGCGATGCGATGCGATTAGATGCGATGCGATGCGTTGCGATGCGATGCGATGCAATGCGATGCGATGCGATGCGATGCGATGCGATGCAAAGCGATGCGATGCGATGCGATGCGATGCGATGCGATGCGATGCGATGCGATTAGATGCGATGCGATGCGATGCAATGCGATGCGATGCGATGCGATGCGATGCGATGCGATGCGATGCAAAGCGATGCGATGCGATGCGATGCGATGCGATGCGATGCGATGCGATGCGATTAGATGCGATGCGATGCGATGCAATGCGATGCGATGCGATGCGATGCGATGCGTTGCGATGCGATGCGATGCAATGCGATGCGATGCGATGCGATGCGATACGATGCGATGCAATGCGATGCGATGCGATGCGAAGCGATGCGATGCAATGCGATGCGTTGCGATGCGATGCGATGTGATGCGATGCTATACGACGCGATGCGATGCGATGCGATGCGATGCGATGAGATGCGATGCGATGCGGTGCGGTGCGATGTAATGCGATGCGATGCGATGCGATGCGATGCGAAGCGATGCGATGCGAAGCGATGCGATGCAATGCGATGCGTTGCGATGCGATGCGATGTGATGCGAAGCGATGCGATGCAATGCGATGCGTTGCGATGCGATGCGATGTGATGCGATGCTATACGACGCGATGCGATGCGATGCGGTGCGGTGCGATGTGATGCGATGCGATGCGATGCGATGCGATGCGAAGCGATGCGATGCGAAGCGATGCGATGCAATGCGATGCGTTGCGATGCGATGTGATGCGATGCTATACGACGCGATGCGATGCGATGCGATGCGATGCGATGCGATGCGATGAGATGCGATGCGATGCGATGCGATGCGTTGCGATGCGATGCGATGCAATGCGATGCGATGCGATGCGATGCGATGCAATGGGATGGGATGGGATGGGATGGGATGAGATGGGATGGGATGGGATGGGATGCGTTGCGATGCGATGCGGTGCGATGCGATGCGATGCGATGCGATGCGATGCGATGAGATGCGATGCGAAGCGATGCGATGCGATGCGATGCGTTGAGATGCGATGCGATGCGATGCGATGCGCTGCGATACGATGCGATGCGATGCGGTGCGATGCGATGCGCTGCGATACGATGCGATGCGATGCGGTGCGATGCGATGCGATGCGATGCGATGCGATGCGTTGCGATGCGATGCGATGCGATGCGATGCGATGCTATTAGATGCGATGCGATGCGTTGCGATGCGATGCGATGCAATGCGATGCGATGCGATGCCATGCGATGCGATGCAATGCGATGCGCTGCGATGCGATGCGATGCGATGCGATGCGATTAGATGCGATTCGATGCGATGCGATTAGATGCGATGCGATGCGTTGCGATGCGATGCGATGTGATGCGAAGCGATGCGAAGCAATGCGATGCGTTGCGATGCGATGCGATGTGATGCGATGCTATACGACGCGATGCGATGCGATGCGGTGCGGTGCGATGTGATGCGATGCGATGCGATGCGATGCGATGCGAAGCGATGCGATGCGAAGCGATGCGATGCAATGCGATGCGTTGCGATGCGATGTGATGCGATGCTATACGACGCGATGCGATGCGATGCGATGCGATGCGATGCGATGCGATGAGATGCGATGCGATGCGATGCGATGCGTTGCGATGCGATGCGATGCAATGCGATGCGATGCGATGCGATGCAATGGGATGGGATGGGATGGGATGGGATGCGATATGGTGCGATGCGATGCGGGGCGATGCGATGCGTTGCGTCGCGATGCGATGCGATGCGATGCGTTCCGATGCGATATGGTGCGATGCGAGGCGGGGCGATGCAATGCGTTGCGATGCGATGCGATGCGATGTGATGCGATGCGATGCGATGCGGTGCGATGCGATGCGATGCGATGCGATGCGATGCGATGCGTCGCGATGCGATGCGATGCGATGCGTTCCGATGCGATATGGTGCGATGCGATGCGGGGCGATGCAATGCGATGCGATGCGATGCGATGCGATGCGAAGCGATGCGATGCGATGCGTCGCGATGCGATGCGATGCGATGCAATGCGATGCGATTAGATGCGATGCGATGCGTTGCGATGCGTTGCGATGCGATGCGATGCGATGCGATTAGATGCGATGCGATGCGTTGCGATGCGATGCGTTGCGATGCGATGCGATGCGATGCGATTAGATGCGATGCGATGCGTTGCGATGCGATGCGATGCGATGCGATGCGATGCGATGCGATTAGATGCGATTCGATGCGATGCGATTAGATGCGATGCGATGCGTTGCGATGCGATGCGATGCAATGCGATGCGATGCGATGCGATGCGATGCGATGCGATGCGATGCGTCGCGATGCGATGCGATGCGATGCGTTCCGATGCGATATGGTGCGATGCGATGCGGGGCGATGCAATGCGTTGCGATGCGATGCGATGCGATGTGATGCGATGCGATGCGATGCGATGCGAAGCGATGCGATGCGATGCGTCGCGATGCGATGCGATGCGATGCGATTAGATGCGATGCGATGCGTTGCGATGCGATGCGATGCGATGCGATGCGATGCGATTAGATGCGATGCGATGCGTTGCGATGCGATGCGTTGCGATGTGATTAGATGCGATGCGATGCGTTGCGATGCGATGCGATGCGATGCGATGCGATGCGATTAGATGCGATGCGATGCGTTGCGATGCGATGCGATGCAATGCGATGCGATGCGATGCGATGCGATACGATGCGATGCAATGCGATGCGATGCGATGCGAAGCGATGCGATGCAATGCGATGCGTTGCGATGCGATGCGATGTGATGCGATGCTATACGACGCGATGCGATGCGATGCGATGCGATGCGATGAGATGCGATGCGATGCGGTGCGGTGCGATGTAATGCGATGCGATGCGATGCGATGCGATGCGAAGCGATGCGATGCGAAGCGATGCGATGCAATGCGATGCGTTGCGATGCGATGCGATGTGATGCGAAGCGATGCGATGCAATGCGATGCGTTGCGATGCGATGCGATGTGATGCGATGCTATACGACGCGATGCGATGCGATGCGGTGCCGTGCGATGTGATGCGATGCGATGCGATGCGATGCGATGCGAAGCGATGCGATGCGAAGCGATGCGATGCAATGCGATGCGTTGCGATGCGATGTGATGCGATGCTATACGACGCGATGCGATGCGATGCGATGCGATGCGATGCGATGCGATGAGATGCGATGCGATGCGATGCGATGCGTTGCGATGCGATGCGATGCAATGCGATGCGATGCGATGCGATGCGATGCAATGGGATGGGATGGGATGGGATGGGATGAGATGGGATGGGATGGGATGGGATGCGTTGCGATGCGATGCGGTGCGATGCGATGCGATGCGATGCGATGCGATGCGATGAGATGCGATGCGAAGCGATGCGATGCGATGCGATGCGTTGAGATGCGATGCGATGCGATGCGATGCGCTGCGATACGATGCGATGCGATGCGGTGCGATGCGATGCGCTGCGATACGATGCGATGCGATGCGGTGCGATGCGATGCGATGCGATGCGATGCGATGCGTTGCGATGCGATGCGATGCGATGCGATGCGATGCTATTAGATGCGATGCGATGCGTTGCGATGCGATGCGATGCAATGCGATGCGATGCGATGCCATGCGATGCGATGCAATGCGATGCGCTGCGATGCGATGCGATGCGATGCGATGCGATTAGATGCGATTCGATGCGATGCGATTAGATGCGATGCGATGCGTTGCGATGCGATGCGATGCAATGCGATGCGATGCGATGCGATGCGATGCGATGCGATGCGATGCGATGCGATGCGATGCGTTGCGATGCGATGCGATGCGGTGCGATGCGATGCGATTAGATGCGATGCGATGCGATGCAATGCGATGCGATGCGATGCAATGCGTTGCGATGCGATGCGATGCAATGCGATGCGATGCAATGCGATGCGATTAGATGCGATGCGATGCGTTGCGATGCGTTGCGATGCGATGCGATGCGATTAGATGCGATGCGATGCGTTGCGATGCGATGCGTTGCGATGCGATGCGATGCGATGCGATTAGATGCGATGCGATGCGTTGCGATGCGATGCGATGCGATGCGATGCGTTGCGATGCGATGCGATGCGATGCAATGCGATGCGATGCGATGCGATACGATGCGATGCAATGCGATGCGATGCGATGCGATGCGATGCGATGCGATGCGATGCGATGCGATTAGATGCGATGCGATGCGTTGCGATGCGATGCGATGCAATGCGATGCGATGCGAAGCGATGCGATGCGTTGCGATGCGATGCGATGCGATTAGATGCGATGCGATGCGATGCGATGCGATGCGATGCTAAGCGATGCGATGCGATGCGATGCGATGCGTTGCGATGCGATGCGATGCGATGCGATGCGATGCGATTAGATGCGATGCGATGCGTTGCGATGCGATGCGATGCAATGCGATGTGATGGGATGCGATGCGATGCGGTGCGATGCGATGCGATGTGATGCGATGCTATACGACGCGATGCGATGCGATGCGATGCGATGCGATGCGATGAGATGCGATGCGATGCGGTGCGGTGCGATGCGATGCGATGCGATGCGATGCGATGCAATGCAATGCGATGCGATGCGATGCGATGCGATGCGATTAGATGCGATGCGATGCGTTGCGATGCGATGCGATGCAATGCGATGCGTTGCGATGCGATGCGATGCGATTAGATGCGATGCGATGCCATGCGATGCGATGCGATGCGATGCGATGCGATGCGATGCGTCGCGATGCGATGCGATGCGATGCGTTCCGATGCGATATGGTGCGATGCGATGCGGGGCGATGCAATGCGATGCGATGCGATGCGATGCGATGCGAAGCGATGCGATGCGATGCGTCGCGATGCGATGCGATGCGATGCAATGCGATGCGATTAGATGCGATGCGATGCGTTGCGATGCGTTGCGATGCGATGCGATGCGATGCGATTAGATGCGATGCGATGCGTTGCGATGCGATGCGTTGCGATGCGATGCGATGCGATGCGATTAGATGCGATGCGATGCGTTGCGATGCGATGCGATGCGATGCGATGCGATGCGATGCGATTAGATGCGATGCGATGCGTTCCGATGCGATATGGTGCGATGCGATGCGGGGCGATGCGATGCGTTGCGATGCGATGCGAAGCGATGCGATGCGATGCGATGCGTTGCGATGCGATGCGATGCGAAGCGATGCGATGCGATGCAATGCGATGCGTCGCGATGCGATGCGATGCGATGCGATGCGATGCGTTGCGATGCGATGCGATGCAATGGGATGGGATGGGATGGGATGGGATGAGATGGGATGGGATGGGATGGGATGCGTTGCGATGCGATGCGGTGCGATGCGATGAGATGCGTTGCGATGCGATGCGTCGCGATGCGATGCGATGCGATGCGTTCCGATGCGATATGGTGCGATGCGATGCGATGCGATGCGATTAGATGCGATTCGATGCGATGCGATTAGATGCGATGCGATGCGTTGCGATGCGATGCGATGCAATGCGATGCGATGCGATGCGATGCGATGCGATGCGATGCTATACGACGCGATGCGATGCGATGCGATGCGATGCGATGCGATGCGATGCGTTGCGATGCGATGCGATGCGATGCAATGCGATGCGATGCGATGCGATACGATGCGATGCAATGCGATGCGATGCGATGCGATGCGATGCGATGCGATGCGATGCGATGCGATTAGATGCGATGCGATGCGTTGCGATGCGATGCGATGCAATGCGATGCGATGCGAAGCGATGCGATGCGTTGCGATGCGATGCGATGCGATTAGATGCGATGCGATGCGATGCGATGCGATGCGATGCTAAGCGATGCGATGCGATGCGATGCGATGCGATGCGATTAGATGCGATGCGATGCGTTGCGATGCGATGCGATGCGATGCGATGCGATGCGATTAGATGCGATGCGATGCGTTGCGATGCGATGCGATGCAATGCGATGCGATGCGATGCGATGCGATGCGATGCAAAGCGATGCGATGCGATGCGATGCGATGCGATGCGATGCGATGCGATGCGATTAGATGCGATGCGATGCGATGCAATGCGATGCGATGCGATGCGATGCGATGCGATGCGATGCGATTAGATGCGATGCGATGCGTTGCGATGCGATGCGATGCAATGCGATGTGATGGGATGCGATGCGATGCGGTGCGATGCGATGCGATGTGATGCGATGCTATACGACGCGATGCGATGCGATGCGATGCGATGCGATGCGATGAGATGCGATGCGATGCGGTGCGGTGCGATGCGATGCGATGCGATGCGATGCGATGCAATGCAATGCGATGCGATGCGATGCGATGCGATGCGATTAGATGCGATGCGATGCGTTGCGATGCGATGCGATGCAATGCGATGCGTTGCGATGCGATGCGATGCGATTAGATGCGATGCGATGCCATGCGATGCGATGCGATGCGATGCGATGCGATGCGATGCGTCGCGATGCGATGCGATGCGATGCGTTCCGATGCGATATGGTGCGATGCGATGCGGGGCGATGCAATGCGATGCGATGCGATGCGATGCGATGCGAAGCGATGCGATGCGATGCGTCGCGATGCGATGCGATGCGATGCAATGCGATGCGATTAGATGCGATGCGATGCGTTGCGATGCGTTGCGATGCGATGCGATGCGATGCGATTAGATGCGATGCGATGCGTTGCGATGCGATGCGTTGCGATGCGATGCGATGCGATGCGATTAGATGCGATGCGATGCGTTGCGATGCGATGCGATGCGATGCGATGCGATGCGATGCGATTAGATGCGATGCGATGCGTTCCGATGCGATATGGTGCGATGCGATGCGGGGCGATGCGATGCGTTGCGATGCGATGCGAAGCGATGCGATGCGATGCGATGCGTTGCGATGCGATGCGATGCGAAGCGATGCGATGCGATGCAATGCGATGCGTCGCGATGCGATGCGATGCGATGCGATGCGATGCGTTGCGATGCGATGCGATGCAATGGGATGGGATGGGATGGGATGGGATGAGATGGGATGGGATGGGATGGGATGCGTTGCGATGCGATGCGGTGCGATGCGATGAGATGCGTTGCGATGCGATGCGTCGCGATGCGATGCGATGCGATGCGTTCCGATGCGATATGGTGCGATGCGATGCGATGCGATGCGATTAGATGCGATTCGATGCGATGCGATTAGATGCGATGCGATGCGTTGCGATGCGATGCGATGCAATGCGATGCGATGCGATGCGATGCGATGCGATGCGATGCTATACGACGCGATGCGATGCGATGCGATGCGATGCGATGCGATGAGATGCGATGCGATGCGGTGCGGTGCGATGCGATGCGATG
The DNA here is from genome assembly GCA_940337035.1 of Agriotes lineatus. NCBI lineage: Eukaryota > Metazoa > Arthropoda > Insecta > Coleoptera > Elateridae > Agriotes > Agriotes lineatus. The sequence goes on from CALNHX010000030.1 coordinate 617,744, forward strand.
CGATGCGATGCGATGCAATGCAATGCGATGCGATGCGATGCGATGCGATGCGATTAGATGCGATGCGATGCCATGCGATGCGATGCGATGCGATGCGATGCGATGCGATGCGATGCGTCGCGATGCGATGCGATGCGATGCGTTCCGATGCGATATGGTGCGATGCGATGCGGGGCGATGCAATGCGATGCGATGCGATGCGATGCGATGCGAAGCGATGCGATGCGATGCGTCGCGATGCGATGCGATGCGATGCAATGCGATGCGATTAGATGCGATGCGATGCGTTGCGATGCGTTGCGATGCGATGCGATGCGATGCGATTAGATGCGATGCGATGCGTTGCGATGCGATGCGTTGCGATGCGATGCGATGCGATGCGATTAGATGCGATGCGATGCGTTGCGATGCGATGCGATGCGATGCGATGCGATGCGATGCGATTAGATGCGATGCGATGCGTTCCGATGCGATATGGTGCGATGCGATGCGGGGCGATGCGATGCGTTGCGATGCGATGCGAAGCGATGCGATGCGATGCGATGCGTTGCAATGCGATGCGATGCGAAGCGATGCGATGCGATGCAATGCGATGCGTCGCGATGCGATGCGATGCGATGCGATGCGATGCGTTGCGATGCGATGCGATGCGATGCGATGCGATGCGATGCGATGCGATGCGATTAGATGCGATATGGTGCGATGCGATGCGGGGCGATGCGATGCGTTGCGTCGCGATGCGATGCGATGCGATGCGTTCCGATGCGATATGGTGCGATGCGAGGCGGGGCGATGCAATGCGTTGCGATGCGATGCGATGCGATGTGATGCGATGCGATGCGATGCGGTGCGATGCGATGCGATGCGATGCGATGCGATGCGTCGCGATGCGATGCGATGCGATGCGTTCCGATGCGATATGGTGCGATGCGATGCGGGGCGATGCAATGCGATGCGATGCGATGCGATGCGATGCGAAGCGATGCGATGCGATGCGTCGCGATGCGATGCGATGCGATGCAATGCGATGCGATTAGATGCGATGCGATGCGTTGCGATGCGTTGCGATGCGATGCGATGCGATGCGATTAGATGCGATGCGATGCGTTGCGATGCGATGCGATGCGATGCGATTAGATGCGATGCGATGCGTTGCGATGCGATGCGATGCGATGCGATGCGATGCGATGCGATTAGATGCGATTCGATGCGATGCGATTAGATGCGATGCGATGCGTTGCGATGCGATGCGATGCAATGCGATGCGATGCGATGCGATGCGATGCGATGCGATGCGATGCGTCGCGATGCGATGCGATGCGATGCGTTCCGATGCGATATGGTGCGATGCGATGCGGGGCGATGCAATGCGTTGCGATGCGATGCGATGCGATGTGATGCGATGCGATGCGATGCGATGCGAAGCGATGCGATGCGATGCGTCGCGATGCGATGCGATGCGATGCGATTAGATGCGATGCGATGCGTTGCGATGCGATGCGATGCGATGCGATGCGATGCGATTAGATGCGATGCGATGCGTTGCGATGCGATGCGTTGCGATGTGATTAGATGCGATGCGATGCGTTGCGATGCGATGCGATGCGATGCGATGCGATGCGATTAGATGCGATGCGATGCGTTGCGATGCGATGCGATGCAATGCGATGCGATGCGATGCGATGCGATACGATGCGATGCAATGCGATGCGATGCGATGCGAAGCGATGCGATGCAATGCGATGCGTTGCGATGCGATGCGATGTGATGCGATGCTATACGACGCGATGCGATGCGATGCGATGCGATGCGATGAGATGCGATGCGATGCGGTGCGGTGCGATGTAATGCGATGCGATGCGATGCGATGCGATGCGAAGCGATGCGATGCGAAGCGATGCGATGCAATGCGATGCGTTGCGATGCGATGCGATGTGATGCGAAGCGATGCGATGCAATGCGATGCGTTGCGATGCGATGCGATGTGATGCGATGCTATACGACGCGATGCGATGCGATGCGGTGCGGTGCGATGTGATGCGATGCGATGCGATGCGATGCGATGCGAAGCGATGCGATGCGAAGCGATGCGATGCAATGCGATGCGTTGCGATGCGATGTGATGCGATGCTATACGACGCGATGCGATGCGATGCGATGCGATGCGATGCCATGCGATGCGATGCAATGCGATGCGCTGCGATGCGATGCGATGCGATGCGATGCGATTAGATGCGATTCGATGCGATGCGATTAGATGCGATGCGATGCGTTGCGATGCGATGCGATGCAATGCGATGCGATGCGATGCGATGCGATGCGATGCGATGCGATGCGATGCGATGCGATGCGTTGCGATGCGATGCGATGCGGTGCGATGCGATGCGATTAGATGCGATGCGATGCGATGCAATGCGATGCGATGCGATGCAATGCGTTGCGATGCGATGCGATGCAATGCGATGCGATGCAATGCGATGCGATTAGATGCGATGCGATGCGTTGCGATGCGTTGCGATGCGATGCGATGCGATTAGATGCGATGCGATGCGTTGCGATGCGATGCGTTGCAATGCGATGCGATGCGATGCGATTAGATGCGATGCGATGCGTTGCGATGCGATGCGATGCAATGCGATGCGATGCGAAGCGATGCGATGCGTTCCGATGCGATATGGTGCGATGCGATGCGATGCGATGCGATTAGATGCGATTCGATGCGATGCGATTAGATGCGATGCGATGCGTTGCGATGCGATGCGATGCAATGCGATGCGATGCGATGCGATGCGATGCGATGCGATGCTATACGACGCGATGCGATGCGATGCGATGCGATGCGATGCGATGCGATGCGTTGCGATGCGATGCGATGCGATGCAATGCGATGCGATGCGATGCGATACGATGCGATGCAATGCGATGCGATGCGATGCGATGCGATGCGATGCGATGCGATGCGATGCGATTAGATGCGATGCGATGCGTTGCGATGCGATGCGATGCAATGCGATGCGATGCGAAGCGATGCGATGCGTTGCGATGCGATGCGATGCGATTAGATGCGATGCGATGCGATGCGATGCGATGCGATGCTAAGCGATGCGATGCGATGCGATGCGATGCGATGCGATTAGATGCGATGCGATGCGTTGCGATGCGATGCGATGCGATGCGATGCGATGCGATTAGATGCGATGCGATGCGTTGCGATGCGATGCGATGCAATGCGATGCGATGCGATGCGATGCGATGCGATGCAAAGCGATGCGATGCGATGCGATGCGATGCGATGCGATGCGATGCGATGCGATTAGATGCGATGCGATGCGATGCAATGCGATGCGATGCGATGCGATGCGATGCGATGCGATGCGATTAGATGCGATGCGATGCGTTGCGATGCGATGCGATGCAATGCGATGTGATGGGATGCGATGCGATGCGGTGCGATGCGATGCGATGTGATGCGATGCTATACGACGCGATGCGATGCGATGCGATGCGATGCGATGCGATGAGATGCGATGCGATGCGGTGCGGTGCGATGCGATGCGATGCGATGCGATGCGATGCAATGCAATGCGATGCGATGCGATGCGATGCGATGCGATTAGATGCGATGCGATGCGTTGCGATGCGATGCGATGCAATGCGATGCGTTGCGATGCGATGCGATGCGATTAGATGCGATGCGATGCCATGCGATGCGATGCGATGCGATGCGATGCGATGCGATGCGTCGCGATGCGATGCGATGCGATGCGTTCCGATGCGATATGGTGCGATGCGATGCGGGGCGATGCAATGCGATGCGATGCGATGCGATGCGATGCGAAGCGATGCGATGCGATGCGTCGCGATGCGATGCGATGCGATGCAATGCGATGCGATTAGATGCGATGCGATGCGTTGCGATGCGTTGCGATGCGATGCGATGCGATGCGATTAGATGCGATGCGATGCGTTGCGATGCGATGCGTTGCGATGCGATGCGATGCGATGCGATTAGATGCGATGCGATGCGTTGCGATGCGATGCGATGCGATGCGATGCGATGCGATGCGATTAGATGCGATGCGATGCGTTCCGATGCGATATGGTGCGATGCGATGCGGGGCGATGCGATGCGTTGCGATGCGATGCGAAGCGATGCGATGCGATGCGATGCGTTGCGATGCGATGCGATGCGAAGCGATGCGATGCGATGCAATGCGATGCGTCGCGATGCGATGCGATGCGATGCGATGCGATGCGTTGCGATGCGATGCGATGCAATGGGATGGGATGGGATGGGATGGGATGAGATGGGATGGGATGGGATGGGATGCGTTGCGATGCGATGCGGTGCGATGCGATGAGATGCGTTGCGATGCGATGCGTCGCGATGCGATGCGATGCGATGCGTTCCGATGCGATATGGTGCGATGCGATGCGATGCGATGCGATTAGATGCGATTCGATGCGATGCGATTAGATGCGATGCGATGCGTTGCGATGCGATGCGATGCAATGCGATGCGATGCGATGCGATGCGATGCGATGCGATGCTATACGACGCGATGCGATGCGATGCGATGCGATGCGATGCGATGAGATGCGATGCGATGCGGTGCGGTGCGATGCGATGCGATGCGATGCGATGCGATGCAATGCAATGCGATGCGATGCGATGCGATGCGATGCGATTAGATGCGATGCGATGCCATGCGATGCGATGCGATGCGATGCGATGCGATGCGATGCGATGCGTCGCGATGCGATGCGATGCGATGCGTTCCGATGCGATATGGTGCGATGCGATGCGGGGCGATGCAATGCGATGCGATGCGATGCGATGCGATGCGAAGCGATGCGATGCGATGCGTCGCGATGCGATGCGATGCGATGCAATGCGATGCGATTAGATGCGATGCGATGCGTTGCGATGCGTTGCGATGCGATGCGATGCGATGCGATTAGATGCGATGCGATGCGTTGCGATGCGATGCGTTGCGATGCGATGCGATGCGATGCGATTAGATGCGATGCGATGCGTTGCGATGCGATGCGATGCGATGCGATGCGATGCGATGCGATTAGATGCGATGCGATGCGTTCCGATGCGATATGGTGCGATGCGATGCGGGGCGATGCGATGCGTTGCGATGCGATGCGAAGCGATGCGATGCGATGCGATGCGTTGCAATGCGATGCGATGCGAAGCGATGCGATGCGATGCAATGCGATGCGTCGCGATGCGATGCGATGCGATGCGATGCGATGCGTTGCGATGCGATGCGATGCGATGCGATGCGATGCGATGCGATGCGATGCGATTAGATGCGATATGGTGCGATGCGATGCGGGGCGATGCGATGCGTTGCGTCGCGATGCGATGCGATGCGATGCGTTCCGATGCGATATGGTGCGATGCGAGGCGGGGCGATGCAATGCGTTGCGATGCGATGCGATGCGATGTGATGCGATGCGATGCGATGCGGTGCGATGCGATGCGATGCGATGCGATGCGATGCGTCGCGATGCGATGCGATGCGATGCGTTCCGATGCGATATGTGCGATGCGATGCGGGGCGATGCAATGCGATGCGATGCGATGCGATGCGATGCGAAGCGATGCGATGCGATGCGTCGCGATGCGATGCGATGCGATGCAATGCGATGCGATTAGATGCGATGCGATGCGTTGCGATGCGTTGCGATGCGATGCGATGCGATGCGATTAGATGCGATGCGATGCGTTGCGATGCGATGCGATGCGATGCGATTAGATGCGATGCGATGCGTTGCGATGCGATGCGATGCGATGCGTCGCGATGCGATGCGATGCGATGCAATGCGATGCGATTAGATGCGATGCGATGCGTTGCGATGCGTTGCGATGCGATGCGATTAGATGCGATGCGATGCGATGCGATGCGATGCGATGCGATGCGTCGCGATGCGATGCGATGCGATGCAATGCGATGCGATTAGATGCGATGCGATGCGTTGCGATGCGTTGCGATGCGATGCGATGCGATGCGATTAGATGCGATGCGATGCGTTGCGATGCGATGCGATGCGATGCGATGTGATGCGATGCGATGCGATGCGATGCGAAGCGATGCGATGCGATGCGTCGCGATGCGATGCGATGCGATGCGATTAGATGCGATGCGATGCGTTGCGATGCGATGCGATGCGATGCGATGCGATGCGATTAGATGCGATGCGATGCGTTGCGATGCGATGCGTTGCGATGTGATTAGATGCGATGCGATGCGTTGCGATGCGATGCGATGCGATGCGATGCGATGCGATTAGATGCGATGCGATGCGTTGCGATGCGATGCGATGCAATGCGATGCGATGCGATGCGATGCGATACGATGCGATGCAATGCGATGCGATGCGATGCGAAGCGATGCGATGCAATGCGATGCGTTGCGATGCGATGCGATGTGATGCGATGCTATACGACGCGATGCGATGCGATGCGATGCGATGCGATGAGATGCGATGCGATGCGGTGCGGTGCGATGTAATGCGATGCGATGCGATGCGATGCGATGCGAAGCGATGCGATGCGAAGCGATGCGATGCAATGCGATGCGTTGCGATGCGATGCGATGTGATGCGAAGCGATGCGATGCAATGCGATGCGTTGCGATGCGATGCGATGTGATGCGATGCTATACGACGCGATGCGATGCGATGCGGTGCGGTGCGATGTGATGCGATGCGATGCGATGCGATGCGATGCGAAGCGATGCGATGCGAAGCGATGCGATGCAATGCGATGCGTTGCGATGCGATGTGATGCGATGCTATACGACGCGATGCGATGCGATGCGATGCGATGCGATGCCATGCGATGCGATGCAATGCGATGCGCTGCGATGCGATGCGATGCGATGCGATGCGATTAGATGCGATTCGATGCGATGCGATTAGATGCGATGCGATGCGTTGCGATGCGATGCGATGCAATGCGATGCGATGCGATGCGATGCGATGCGATGCGATGCGATGCGATGCGATGCGATGCGTTGCGATGCGATGCGATGCGGTGCGATGCGATGCGATTAGATGCGATGCGATGCGATGCAATGCGATGCGATGCGATGCAATGCGTTGCGATGCGATGCGATGCAATGCGATGCGATGCAATGCGATGCGATTAGATGCGATGCGATGCGTTGCGATGCGTTGCGATGCGATGCGATGCGATTAGATGCGATGCGATGCGTTGCGATGCGATGCGTTGCAATGCGATGCGATGCGATGCGATTAGATGCGATGCGATGCGTTGCGATGCGATGCGATGCGATGCGATGCGTTGCGATGCGATGCGATGCGATGCGATGCAATGCGATGCGATGCGATGCGATACGATGCGATGCAATGCGATGCGATGCGATGCGATGCGATGCGATGCGATGCGATGCGATGAGATGCGATGCGATGCGTTGCGATGCGATGCGATGCAATGCGATGCGATGCGAAGCGATGCGATGCGTTGCGATGCGATGCGATGCGATTAGATGCGATGCGATGCGATGCGATGCGATGCGATGCTAAGCGATGCGATGCGATGCGATGCGATGCGATGCGATTAGATGCGATGCGATGCGTTGCGATGCGATGCGATGCGATGCGATGCGATGCGATTAGATGCGATGCGATGCGTTGCGATGCGATGCGATGCAATGCGATGCGATGCGATGCGATGCGATGCGATGCAAAGCGATGCGATGCGATGCGATGCGATGCGATGCGATGCGATGCGATGCGATTAGATGCGATGCGATGCGATGCAATGCGATGCGATGCGATGCGATGCGATGCGATGCGATGCGATTAGATGCGATGCGATGCGTTGCGATGCGATGCGATGCAATGCGATGCGATGCGATGCGATGCGATGCAATGGGATGGGATGGGATGGGATGGGATGAGATGGGATGGGATGGGATGGGATGCGTTGCGATGCGATGCGGTGCGATGCGATGCGATGCGATGCGATGCGATGCGATGAGATGCGATGCGAAGCGATGCGATGCGATGCGATGCGTTGAGATGCGATGCGATGCGATGCGATGCGCTGCGATACGATGCGATGCGATGCGGTGCGATGCGATGCGCTGCGATACGATGCGATGCGATGCGGTGCGATGCGATGCGATGCGATGCGATGCGATGCGTTGCGATGCGATGCGATGCGATGCGATGCGATGCTATTAGATGCGATGCGATGCGTTGCGATGCGATGCGATGCAATGCGATGCGATGCGATGCCATGCGATGCGATGCAATGCGATGCGCTGCGATGCGATGCGATGCGATGCGATGCGATTAGATGCGATTCGATGCGATGCGATTAGATGCGATGCGATGCGTTGCGATGCGATGCGATGCAATGCGATGCGATGCGATGCGATGCGATGCGATGCGATGCGATGCGATGCGATGCGATGCGTTGCGATGCGATGCGATGCGGTGCGATGCGATGCGATTAGATGCGATGCGATGCGATGCAATGCGATGCGATGCGATGCAATGCGTTGCGATGCGATGCGATGCAATGCGATGCGATGCAATGCGATGCGATTAGATGCGATGCGATGCGTTGCGATGCGTTGCGATGCGATGCGATGCGATTAGATGCGATGCGATGCGTTGCGATGCGATGCGTTGCGATGCGATGCGATGCGATGCGATTAGATGCGATGCGATGCGTTGCGATGCGATGCGATGCGATGCGATGCGTTGCGATGCGATGCGATGCGATGCGATGCAATGCGATGCGATGCGATGCGATACGATGCGATGCAATGCGATGCGATGCGATGCGATGCGATGCGATGCAATGCGATGCGATGCGATTAGATGCGATGCGATGCGTTGCGATGCGATGCGATGCAATGCGATGCGATGCGAAGCGATGCGATGCGTTGCGATGCGATGCGATGCGATTAGATGCGATGCGATGCGATGCGATGCGATGCGATGCTAAGCGATGCGATGCGATGCGATGCGATGCGATGCGATTAGATGCGATGCGATGCGTTGCGATGCGATGCGATGCGATGCGATGCGATGCGATTAGATGCGATGCGATGCGTTGCGATGCGATGCGATGCCATGCGATGCGATGCGATGCGATGCGATGCGATGCAAAGCGATGCGATGCGATGCGATGCGATGCGATGCGATGCGATGCGATGCGATTAGATGCGATGCGATGCGATGCAATGCGATGCGATGCGATGCGATGCGATGCGATGCGATGCGATTAGATGCGATGCGATGCGTTGCGATGCGATGCGATGCAATGCGATGTGATGGGATGCGATGCGATGCGGTGCGATGCGATGCGATGTGATGCGATGCTATACGACGCGATGCGATGCGATGCGATGCGATGCGATGCGATGAGATGCGATGCGATGCGGTGCGGTGCGATGCGATGCGATGCGATGCGATGCGATGCAATGCAATGCGATGCGATGCGATGCGATGCGATGCGATTAGATGCGATGCGATGCGTTGCGATGCGATGCGATGCAATGCGATGCGTTGCGATGCGATGCGATGCGATTAGATGCGATGCGATGCCATGCGATGCGATGCGATGCGATGCGATGCGATGCGATGCGTCGCGATGCGATGCGATGCGATGCGTTCCGATGCGATATGGTGCGATGCGATGCGGGGCGATGCAATGCGATGCGATGCGATGCGATGCGATGCGAAGCGATGCGATGCGATGCGTCGCGATGCGATGCGATGCGATGCAATGCGATGCGATTAGATGCGATGCGATGCGTTGCGATGCGTTGCGATGCGATGCGATGCGATGCGATTAGATGCGATGCGATGCGTTGCGATGCGATGCGTTGCGATGCGATGCGATGCGATGCGATTAGATGCGATGCGATGCGTTGCGATGCGATGCGATGCGATGCGATGCGATGCGATGCGATTAGATGCGATGCGATGCGTTCCGATGCGATATGGTGCGATGCGATGCGGGGCGATGCGATGCGTTGCGATGCGATGCGAAGCGATGCGATGCGATGCGATGCGTTGCGATGCGATGCGATGCGAAGCGATGCGATGCGATGCAATGCGATGCGTCGCGATGCGATGCGATGCGATGCGATGCGATGCGTTGCGATGCGATGCGATGCGATGCGATGCGATGCGATGCGATGCGATGCGATTAGATGCGATATGGTGCGATGCGATGCGGGGCGATGCGATGCGTTGCGTCGCGATGCGATGCGATGCGATGCAATGCGATGCGATTAGATGCGATGCGATGCGTCGCGATGCGATGCGATGCGATGCAATGCGATGCGATTAGATGCGATGCGATGCGTTGCGATGCGTTGCGATGCGATGCGATGCGATGCGATTAGATGCGATGCGATGCGTTGCGATGCGATGCGTTGCGATGCGATGCGATGCGATGCGATTAGATGCGATGCGATGCGTTGCGATGCGATGCGAAGCGATGCGATGCGATGCGATGCGATTAGATGCGATTCGATGCGATGCGATTAGATGCGATGCGATGCGTTGCGATGCGATGCGATGCAATGCGATGCGATGCGATGCGATGCGATGCGATGCGATGCGATGCGTCGCGATGCGATGCGATGCGATGCGTTCCGATGCGATATGGTGCGATGCGATGCGGGGCGATGCAATGCGTTGCGATGCGATGCGATGCGATGCGATGCGATGCGATTAGATGCGATGCGATGCGTTGCGATGCGATGCGATGCAATGCGATGCGATGCGAAGCGATGCGATGCGTTGCGATGCGATGCGATGCGATTAGATGCGATGCGATGCGATGCGATGCGATGCGATGCTAAGCGATGCGATGCGATGCGATGCGATGCGATGCGATTAGATGCGATGCGATGCGTTGCGATGCGATGCGATGCGATGCGATGCGATGCGATTAGATGCGATGCGATGCGTTGCGATGCGATGCGATGCAATGCGATGCGATGCGATGCGATGCGATGCGATGCAAAGCGATGCGATGCGATGCGATGCGATGCGATGCGATGCGATGCGATGCGATTAGATGCGATGCGATGCGATGCAATGCGATGCGATGCGATGCGATGCGATGCGATGCGATGCGATTAGATGCGATGCGATGCGTTGCGATGCGATGCGATGCAATGCGATGTGATGGGATGCGATGCGATGCGGTGCGATGCGATGCGATGTGATGCGATGCTATACGACGCGATGCGATGCGATGCGATGCGATGCGATGCGATGAGATGCGATGCGATGCGGTGCGGTGCGATGCGATGCGATGCGATGCGATGCGATGCAATGCAATGCGATGCGATGCGATGCGATGCGATGCGATTAGATGCGATGCGATGCGTTGCGATGCGATGCGATGCAATGCGATGCGTTGCGATGCGATGCGATGCGATTAGATGCGATGCGATGCCATGCGATGCGATGCGATGCGATGCGATGCGATGCGATGCGTCGCGATGCGATGCGATGCGATGCGTTCCGATGCGATATGGTGCGATGCGATGCGGGGCGATGCAATGCGATGCGATGCGATGCGATGCGATGCGAAGCGATGCGATGCGATGCGTCGCGATGCGATGCGATGCGATGCAATGCGATGCGATTAGATGCGATGCGATGCGTTGCGATGCGTTGCGATGCGATGCGATGCGATGCGATTAGATGCGATGCGATGCGTTGCGATGCGATGCGTTGCGATGCGATGCGATGCGATGCGATTAGATGCGATGCGATGCGTTGCGATGCGATGCGATGCGATGCGATGCGATGCGATGCGATTAGATGCGATGCGATGCGTTCCGATGCGATATGGTGCGATGCGATGCGGGGCGATGCGATGCGTTGCGATGCGATGCGAAGCGATGCGATGCGATGCGATGCGTTGCGATGCGATGCGATGCGAAGCGATGCGATGCGATGCAATGCGATGCGTCGCGATGCGATGCGATGCGATGCGATGCGATGCGTTGCGATGCGATGCGATGCAATGGGATGGGATGGGATGGGATGGGATGAGATGGGATGGGATGGGATGGGATGCGTTGCGATGCGATGCGGTGCGATGCGATGAGATGCGTTGCGATGCGATGCGATGCGATTCGATGCGATACGATGCGATGCAATGCGATGCGATGCGATGCGATGCGATGCGATGCGATTAGATGCGATGCGATTAGATGCGATGCGATGCGTTGCGATGCGATGCGGTGCGATGCGATGCGATGCGATGCGATGCGATGCGATGCGATGCGAAGCGATGCGATGCGATGCGATGCGATGCGATGCGATTAGATGCGATGCGATGCGTTGCGATGCGATGCGATGCGATGCGATGCGATGCGATTAGATGCGATTTGATGCGATGCGATTAGATGCGATGCGATGCGTTGCGATGCGATGCGATGCAATGCGATGCGATGCGATGCGATGCGATGCGATGCGATGCGATGCGATGCGATGCGATGCGTTGCGATGCGATGCGATGCGATGCGATGCAATGCGATGCGATTCGATGCGATACGATGCGATGCAATGCGATGCGATGCGATGCGATGCGATGCGATGCGATTAGATGCGATGCGATTAGATGCGATGCGATGCGTTGCGATGCGATGCGATCAGATGCGATGCGATGCGTTGCGATGCGATGCGATGCGATGCGATGCGATGCGATTAGATGCGATGCGATGCGTTGCGATGCGTTGCGATGCAATGCGATGCGATGCGATGCGATGCGATGCGATGCAAAGCGATGCGATGCGATGCGATGCGATGCGATGCGATGCGATTAGATGCGATTTGATGCGATGCGATTAGATGCGATGCGATGCGTTGCGATGCGATGCGATGCAATGCGATGCGATGCGATGCGATGCGATGCGATGCGATGCGATGCGATGCGATGCGATGCGTTGCGATGCGATGCGATGCGATGCGATGCAATGCGATGCGATGCGATGCGATACGATGCGATGCAATGCGATGCGATGCGATGCGATGCGATGCGATGCGATTAGATGCGATGCGATTAGATGCGATGCGATGCGTTGCGATGCGATGCGGTGCGATGCGATGCGATGCGATGCGATGCGATGCGATGCGATGCGAAGCGATGCGATGCGATGCGATGCGATGCGATGCGATTAGATGCGATGCGATGCGTTGCGATGCGATGCGATGCGATGCGATGCGATGCGATTAGATGCGATTTGATGCGATGCGATTAGATGCGATGCGATGCGTTGCGATGCGATGCGATGCAATGCGATGCGATGCGATGCGATGCGATGCGATGCGATGCGATGCGATGCGATGCGATGCGTTGCGATGCGATGCGATGCGATGCGATGCAATGCGATGCGATGCGATGCGATACGATGCGATGCAATGCGATGCGATGCGATGCGATGCGATGCGATGCGATTAGATGCGATGCGATTAGATGCGATGCGATGCGTTGCGATGCGATGCGGTGCGATGCGATGCGATGCGATGCGATGCGATGCGATGCGATGCGATGCGATGCGATGCGATGCGATGCGATGCGATTAGATGCGATGCGATGCGTTGCGATGCGATGCGATGCGATGCGATGCGATGCGATTAGATGCGATGCGATGCGTTGCGATGCGATGCGATGCAATGCGATGCGATGCGATTCGATGCGATGCGAAGCGATGCGATGCGATGCGATGCGATGCGATGCGATTAGATGCGTTGCGATGCGATGCGGTGCGATGCGATGCGATGCGATGCGATGCGATGCGATGCGATGCGAAGCGATGCGATGCGATGCGATTAGATGCGATGCGATGCCATGCGATGCGATGCGATGCGATGCGATGCGATGCGATGCGATGCGTCGCGATGCGATGCGATGCGATGCGTTCCGATGCGATATGGTGCGATGCGATGCGGGGCGATGCAATGCGATGCGATGCGATGCGATGCGATGCGATGCGATGCGATGCGATGCGATGCGATTAGATGCGATTTGATGCGATGCGATTAGATGCGATGCGATGCGTTGCGATGCGATGCGATGCAATGCGATGCGATGCGATGCGATGCGATGCGATGCGATTAGATGCGATTTGATGCGATGCGATTAGATGCGATGCGATGCGTTGCGATGCGATGCGATGCAATGCGATGCGATGCGATGCGATGCGATGCGATGCGATGCGATGCGATGCGATGCGATGCGATGCGTTGCGATGCGATGCGATGCGATGCGATGCAATGCGATGCGATTAGATGCGATGCGATGCGTTGCGATGCGTTGCGATGCGATGCGATGCGATGCGATTAGATGCGATGCGATGCGTTGCGATGCGATGCGTTGCGATGCGATGCGATGCGATGCGATTAGATGCGATGCGATGCGTTGCGATGCGATGCGAAGCGATGCGATGCGATGCGATGCGATTAGATGCGATTCGATGCGATGCGATTAGATGCGATGCGATGCGTTGCGATGCGATGCGATGCAATGCGATGCGATGCGATGCGATGCGATGCGATGCGATGCGATGCGTCGCGATGCGATGCGATGCGATGCGTTCCGATGCGATATGGTGCGATGCGATGCGGGGCGATGCAATGCGTTGCGATGCGATGCGATGCGATGCGATGCGATGCGATTAGATGCGATGCGATGCGTTGCGATGCGATGCGATGCAATGCGATGCGATGCGAAGCGATGCGATGCGTTGCGATGCGATGCGATGCGATTAGATGCGATGCGATGCGATGCGATGCGATGCGATGCTAAGCGATGCGATGCGATGCGATGCGATGCGATGCGATTAGATGCGATGCGATGCGTTGCGATGCGATGCGATGCGATGCGATGCGATGCGATTAGATGCGATGCGATGCGTTGCGATGCGATGCGATGCAATGCGATGCGATGCGATGCGATGCGATGCGATGCAAAGCGATGCGATGCGATGCGATGCGATGCGATGCGATGCGATGCGATGCGATTAGATGCGATGCGATGCGATGCAATGCGATGCGATGCGATGCGATGCGATGCGATGCGATGCGATTAGATGCGATGCGATGCGTTGCGATGCGATGCGATGCAATGCGATGTGATGGGATGCGATGCGATGCGGTGCGATGCGATGCGATGTGATGCGATGCTATACGACGCGATGCGATGCGATGCGATGCGATGCGATGCGATGAGATGCGATGCGATGCGGTGCGGTGCGATGCGATGCGATGCGATGCGATGCGATGCAATGCAATGCGATGCGATGCGATGCGATGCGATGCGATTAGATGCGATGCGATGCGTTGCGATGCGATGCGATGCAATGCGATGCGTTGCGATGCGATGCGATGCGATTAGATGCGATGCGATGCCATGCGATGCGATGCGATGCGATGCGATGCGATGCGATGCGTCGCGATGCGATGCGATGCGATGCGTTCCGATGCGATATGGTGCGATGCGATGCGGGGCGATGCAATGCGATGCGATGCGATGCGATGCGATGCGAAGCGATGCGATGCGATGCGTCGCGATGCGATGCGATGCGATGCAATGCGATGCGATTAGATGCGATGCGATGCGTTGCGATGCGTTGCGATGCGATGCGATGCGATGCGATTAGATGCGATGCGATGCGTTGCGATGCGATGCGTTGCGATGCGATGCGATGCGATGCGATTAGATGCGATGCGATGCGTTGCGATGCGATGCGATGCGATGCGATGCGATGCGATGCGATTAGATGCGATGCGATGCGTTCCGATGCGATATGGTGCGATGCGATGCGGGGCGATGCGATGCGTTGCGATGCGATGCGAAGCGATGCGATGCGATGCGATGCGTTGCGATGCGATGCGATGCGAAGCGATGCGATGCGATGCAATGCGATGCGTCGCGATGCGATGCGATGCGATGCGATGCGATGCGTTGCGATGCGATGCGATGCAATGGGATGGGATGGGATGGGATGGGATGAGATGGGATGGGATGGGATGGGATGCGTTGCGATGCGATGCGGTGCGATGCGATGAGATGCGTTGCGATGCGATGCGATGCGATTCGATGCGATACGATGCGATGCAATGCGATGCGATGCGATGCGATGCGATGCGATGCGATTAGATGCGATGCGATTAGATGCGATGCGATGCGTTGCGATGCGATGCGGTGCGATGCGATGCGATGCGATGCGATGCGATGCGATGCGATGCGAAGCGATGCGATGCGATGCGATGCGATGCGATGCGATTAGATGCGATGCGATGCGTTGCGATGCGATGCGATGCGATGCGATGCGATGCGATTAGATGCGATTTGATGCGATGCGATTAGATGCGATGCGATGCGTTGCGATGCGATGCGATGCAATGCGATGCGATGCGATGCGATGCGATGCGATGCGATGCGATGCGATGCGATGCGATGCGTTGCGATGCGATGCGATGCGATGCGATGCAATGCGATGCGATTCGATGCGATACGATGCGATGCAATGCGATGCGATGCGATGCGATGCGATGCGATGCGATTAGATGCGATGCGATTAGATGCGATGCGATGCGTTGCGATGCGATGCGATCAGATGCCATGCGATGCGTTGCGATGCGATGCGATGCGATGCGATGCGATGCGATTAGATGCGATGCGATGCGTTGCGATGCGTTGCGATGCAATGCGATGCGATGCGATGCGATGCGATTGCGATGCAAAGCGATGCGATGCGATGCGATGCGATGCGATGCGATGCGATTAGATGCGATTTGATGCGATGCGATTAGATGCGATGCGATGCGTTGCGATGCGATGCGATGCAATGCGATGCGATGCGATGCGATGCGATGCGATGCGATGCGATGCGATGCGATGCGATGCGTTGCGATGCGATGCGATGCGATGCGATGCAATGCGATGCGATGCGATGCGATACGATGCGATGCAATGCGATGCGATGCGATGCGATGCGATGCGATGCGATTAGATGCGATGCGATTAGATGCGATGCGATGCGTTGCGATGCGATGCGGTGCGATGCGATGCGATGCGATGCGATGCGATGCGATGCGATGCGAAGCGATGCGATGCGATGCGATGCGATGCGATGCGATTAGATGCGATGCGATGCGTTGCGATGCGATGCGATGCGATGCGATGCGATGCGATTAGATGCGATTTGATGCGATGCGATTAGATGCGATGCGATGCGTTGCGATGCGATGCGATGCAATGCGATGCGATGCGATGCGATGCGATGCGATGCGATGCGATGCGATGCGATGCGATGCGTTGCGATGCGATGCGATGCGATGCGATGCAATGCGATGCGATGCGATGCGATACGATGCGATGCAATGCGATGCGATGCGATGCGATGCGATGCGATGCGATTAGATGCGATGCGATTAGATGCGATGCGATGCGTTGCGATGCGATGCGGTGCGATGCGATGCGATGCGATGCGATGCGATGCGATGCGATGCGATGCGATGCGATGCGATGCGATGCGATGCGATTAGATGCGATGCGATGCGTTGCGATGCGATGCGATGCGATGCGATGCGATGCGATTAGATGCGATGCGATGCGTTGCGATGCGATGCGATGCAATGCGATGCGATGCGATTCGATGCGATGCGAAGCGATGCGATGCGATGCGATGCGATGCGATGCGATTAGATGCGTTGCGATGCGATGCGGTGCGATGCGATGCGATGCGATGCGATGCGATGCGATGCGATGCGAAGCGATGCGATGCGATGCGATTAGATGCGATGCGATGCCATGCGATGCGATGCGATGCGATGCGATGCGATGCGATGCGATGCGTCGCGATGCGATGCGATGCGATGCGTTCCGATGCGATATGGTGCGATGCGATGCGGGGCGATGCAATGCGATGCGATGCGATGCGATGCGATGCGATGCGATGCGATGCGATGCGATGCGATTAGATGCGATTTGATGCGATGCGATTAGATGCGATGCGATGCGTTGCGATGCGATGCGATGCAATGCGATGCGATGCGATGCGATGCGATGCGATGCGATTAGATGCGATTTGATGCGATGCGATTAGATGCGATGCGATGCGTTGCGATGCGATGCGATGCAATGCGATGCGATGCGATGCGATGCGATGCGATGCGATGCGATGCGATGCGATGCGATGCGTTGCGATGCGATGCGATGCGATGCGATGCAATGCGATGCGATTCGATGCGATACGATGCGATGCAATGCGATGCGATGCGATGCGATGCGATGCGATGCGATTAGATGCGATGCGATTAGATGCGATGCGATGCGTTGCGATGCGATGCGATCAGATGCGATGCGATGCGTTGCGATGCGATGCGATGCGATGCGATGCGATGCGATTAGATGCGATGCGATGCGTTGCGATGCGATGCGATGCAATGCGATGCGATGCGATGCGATGCGATGCGATGCAAAGCGATGCGATGCGATGCGATGCGATGCGATGCGATGCGATTAGATGCGATTTGATGCGATGCGATTAGATGCGATGCGATGCGTTGCGATGCGATGCGATGCAATGCGATGCGATGCGATGCGATGCGATGCGATGCGATGCGATGCGATGCGATGCGATGCGTTGCGATGCGATGCGATGCGATGCGATGCAATGCGATGCGATGCGATGCGATACGATGCGATGCAATGCGATGCGATGCGATGCGATACGATGCGATGCGAAGCGATGCGATGCGATGCGATGCGATGCGATGCGATTAGATGCGATGCGATGCGTTGCGATGCGATGCGATGCGATGCGATGCGATGCGATTAGATGCGATTTGATGCGATGCGATTAGATGCGATGCGATTAGATGCGATGCGATGCGTTGCGATGCGATGCGGTGCGATGCGATGCGATGCGATGCGATGCGATACGATGCGATGCGAAGCGATGCGATGCGAAGCGATGCGATGCGATGCGATTAGATGCGATGCGATGCGTTGCGATGCGATGCGATGCGATGCGATGCGATGCGATTAGATGCGATTTGATGCGATGCGATTAGATGCGATGCGATGCGTTGCGATGCGATGCGATGCAATGCGATGCGATGCGATGCGATGCGATGCGATGCGATGCGATGCGATGCGATGCGATTAGATGCGATGCAATGCGATGCAATGCGATGCGATGCGATGCGATGCGATGCGATGCGATGCGATGCGATGCGATGCGATTAGATGCGATGCGATGCGTTGCGATGCGATGCGATGCGATGCGATGCGATGCGATGCGATTAGATGCGATGCAATGCGATGCAATGCGATGCGATGCGATGCGATGCGATGCGATGCGATGCGGTGCGATGCGATGCGATGTGATGCGATGCTATACGACGCGATGCGATGCGATGCGATGCGATGCGAAGCGATGCGATGCGATGCGATGCGATGCGATTAGATGCGATGCGATTAGATGCGATGCGATTAGATGCGATGCGATTAGATGCGATTCGATTAGATGCGATGCGATGCGTTGCGATGCGATGCGATGCAATGCGATGTGATGCGATGCGATGCGATGCGGTGCGATGCGATGCGATGTGATGCGATGCTATACGACGCGATGCGATGCGATGCGATGCGATGCGATGCGATGAGATGCGATGCGATGCGGTGCGGTGCGATGTAATGCGATGCGATGCGATGCGATGCGATGCGAAGCGATGCGATGCGAAGCGATGCGATGCGTTCCGATGCGATATGGTGCGATGCGATGCGGGGCGATGCGATGCGATGCGTTCCGATGCGATGCGGTGCGATGCGATGCGATGCGATGCGAAGCGATGCGATGCGATGCGATGCGTTGCGATGCGATGCGATGCGATGCGATGCGCTGCGATACGATGCGATGCGATGCGGTGCGATGCGATGCGCTGCGATACGATGCGATGCGATGCGGTGCGATGCGATGCGATGCGATGCGATGCGATGTGTTGCGATGCGATGCGATGCGATGCGATGCGATGCGATTAGATGCGATGCGATGCGTTGCGATGC
This sequence comes from Agriotes lineatus, assembly GCA_940337035.1. Taxonomy (NCBI): domain Eukaryota; kingdom Metazoa; phylum Arthropoda; class Insecta; order Coleoptera; family Elateridae; genus Agriotes; species Agriotes lineatus. The sequence continues at coordinate 637,845 of CALNHX010000030.1, forward strand.
GATGCGATGCGATGCGTTGCGATGCGGTGCGATGCGATGCGCTGCGATACGATGCGATGCGATGCGATGCGATGCGATGCGATGCGATTAGATGCGATGCGATGCGTTGCGATGCGATGCGATGCGATGCGATGCGATGCGATTAGATGCGATGCGATGCGTTGCGATGCGATGCGTTGCGATGCGATGCGATGCGATGCGATTAGATGCGATGCGATGCGTTGCGATGCGATGCGATGCGATGCGATGCGATTAGATGCGATGCGATGCGTTGCGATGCGATGCGATGCAATGCGATGCGATGCGATGCGATACGATGCGATGCAATGCGATGCGATGCGATGCGATGCGATGCGATGCGATGCGATTAGATGCGATGCGATGCGTTGTGATGCGATGCGATGAGATGCGAGGCGATGCGATGCGATGCGATGCGAAGCGATGCGATGCGATGCGATGCGATGCGATGCGATCAGATGCGATGCGATGCGTTGCGATGCTATGCGATTCGATGCGATGCGATGCGATGCGATGCGATGCGATACGATGCGACGCGATGCAATGCGATGCGATGCGATGCTATGCGATGAGATGCGAGGCGATGCGAGGCGATGCGAGGCGATGCGAGGCGATGCGATGCGATGCGACGCGATGCGATGCGATGCGATGCGATGCGATGCGATACGATGCGATGCGAGGCGATGCGATGCGATGCGACGCGATGCGATGCGATATGATGCGATGCGATGCGATGCGAGGCGATGCAAGGCGATGCGATGCGATGCGATGCGATGCGATGCGATACGATGCGATGCGAGGCGATGCGAGGCGATGCGAGGCGATGCGATGCGATGAGATGCGATGCGATGCTATACGATGCGATGCGATCTGATGCGATGCGAGGCGATGCGAGGCGATGCGAGGCGATGCGATGCGTTGAGATGCGATGCGATGCAATGCGACGCGATGCAATGCGATGCGATGCGATGCTATGCGATGAGATGCGAGGCGATGCGATGCGATGCTATGCGATGAGATGTGAGGCGATGCGAGGCGATGCGATGCGATGCGACGCAATGCGATGCGATATGATGCGATGCGATGCGATGCGAGGCGATGCGAGGCGATGCGAGGCGATGCGAGGCGATGCTATGCGATGAGATGCGATGCGATGCGATACGATGCGACGCGATGCAATGCGATGCGATGCGATGCTATGCGATGAGATGCGAGGCGATGCGAAGCGATGCGATGCGATGCGACGCGATGCGATGCGAGGCGATGCGAGGCGATGCGAGGCGATGCGATGCGATGCGATGCGATGCGACGCGATGCAATGCGATGCGATGCGATGTTATGCGATGAGATGCGAGGCGATGCGAAGCGATGCGATGCGATGCGACGCGATGCGATGCGATATGATGCGATGCGATGCGATGCGATATGATGCGATGCGATGCGACGCGATGCGATGCGATATGATGCGAGGCGATGCGAGGCGATGCGATGCGATGAGATGCGATGAAATGCGATGAGATGCGATGCGATGCAAGGCGATGCGATGCGATGCGAGGCGAAGCGATGCGATGCGATGCGATGCGATGCGACGCGATGCAATGCGATGCGATGCGATGCTATGCGATGAGATGCGAGGCGATGCGAGGCGATGCGATGCGATGCGACGCGATTCGATGCGATATGATGCGATGCGATGCGATACGATGCGATGCGATGCGATGCGAGGGGATGCGAGGCGATGCGATGCGATGCGATGCAATGCGATGCGAGGCGATGCGAAGCGAAGCGATGCGATGCGATGCGATGCGATGCGAGGCGATGCGAGGCAATGTGAGGCGATGCGATGCGATGCGACGCGATGCAATGCGATGCGATGCGATGCGAAGCGATGCGATGCGATGCGATGCGATGCGATGCGATGCGATGCGATGCGATGCAATGCGAGGCGATGCGATGCGATGCGATACGATGCGATGCGATGCGATGCGAGGGGATGCGAGGCGATGCGATGCGATGCGATGCAATGCGATGCGAGGCGATGCGAAGCGATGCGATGCGATGCAATGCGAGGCGATGCGATGCGAGGCAATGCGAGGCGATGCGATGCGATGCGATACGATGCGATGCGATGCGATGCGAGGGGATGCGAGGCGATGCGATGCGATGCGATGCAATGCGATGCGAGGCGATGCGAAGCGATGCGATGCGATGCGATGCGATGCGATGCGATGCGATGCGATGCGATGCGATGCGATGCGATGCGATGCAATGCGAGGCGATGCGATGCGAGGCAATGCGAGGCGATGCGATGCGATGCGATACGATGCGATGCGATGCGATGCGAGGGGATGCGAGGCGATGCGATGCGATGCGATGCAATGCGATGCGAGGCGATGCGAAGCGATGCGATGCGATGCAATGCGAGGCGATGCGATGCGAGGCAATGCGATGCGATGCGAGGCGATGCGAGGCGATGTGAGGCGATGCGATGCGATGCGATGCAATGCGATGCGATGCGAGGCGATGCGAGGCAATGCGATGCGATGTGAGGCAATGCGATGCGATGCGATGCGATTAGATGCAATGCAAGGCGATGCGATGCGATGCGATGCGATGCGAGGCGATGCGAGGCGATGTGAGGCGATGCGATGCGATGCGATGCAATGCGATGCGATGCGAGGCGATGCGAGGCAATGCGATGCGATGTGAGGCAATGCGAGGCGATGTGAAACGATGCGATGCGATGCGATGCGATGCGATGCGATGCGATGCGACGCGATGCAATGCGATGCGATGCGATGCTATGCGATGAAATGCGAGGCGATGCGATTCGATGCGATGCGATGCGATGCGATGCGATGCGACGCGATGCAATGCGATGCGATGCGATGCTATGCGATGAAATGCGAGGCGATGCGAGGCGATGCGAGGCGATGCGATGCGATGCGACGCGATGCGATGCGATGCGATGCGATGCGATGCGATACGATGCGATGCGAGGCGATGCGATGCGATGCGACACGATGCGATGCGATATAATGCGATGCGATCTGATGCGATGCGAGGCGATGCGAGGCGATGCGAGGCGATGCGATGCGATGCGATGCGATGCGATGCGATACGATGCGATGCGAGGCGATGCGAGGCGATGCGATGCGATGAGATGCGATGCGATGCGATACGATGCGATGCGATCTGATGCGATGCGAGGCGATGCGAGGCGATGCGATGCGTTGAGATGCGATGCGATGCGATGCGACGCGATGCAATGCGATGCGATGCGATGCTATGCGATGAGATGCGAGGCGATGCGATGCGATGCTATGCGATGAGATGTGAGGCGATGCGATGCGATGCGATGCGATGCGATGCGAGGCGATGCGAGGCGATGTGAGGCGATGCGATGCGATGCGATGCAATGCGATGCAATGCGAGGCGATGCGAGGCAATGCGATGCGATGTGAGGCAATGCGAGGCGATGTGAGGCGATGCGATGCGATGCGATGCGATGCGATGCGATGCGACGCGATGCAATGCGATGCGATGCGATGCGATGCGATGAGATGCAAGGCGATGCGATGCGATGCGATACGAGGCGATGCGATGCTATGCGATTCGATGCGATGCGATGCGATGCGATGCGATGCGACGCGATGCAATGCGATGCGATGCGATGCTATGCGATGAAATGCGAGGCGATGCGAGGCGATGCGAGGCGATGCGATGCGATGCGACGCGATGCGATGCGATGCGATGCGATGCGATGCGATACGATGCGATGCGAGGCGATGCGATGCGATGCGACGCGATGCGATGCGATATGATGCGATGCGATGCGATGCGGGGCGATGCGAGGCGATGCGATGCGATGCGATGCGATGCGATGCGATACGATGCGATGCGAGGCGATGCGAGGCGATGCGAGGCGATGCGATGCGATGAGATGCGATGCGATGCGATACGATGCGATGCGATCTGATGCGATGCGAGGCGATGCGAGGCGATGCGATGCGTTGAGATGCGATGCGATGCGATGCGACGCGATGCAATGCGATGCGATGCGATGCTATGCGATGAGATGCGAGGCGATGCGATGCGATGCTATGCGATAAGATGTGAGGCGATGCGAGGCGATGCGATGCGATGCGACGCGATGCGATGCGATATCATGCGATGCGATGCGATGCGAGGCGATGCGAGGCGATGCGAGGCGATGCGAGGCGATGCTATGCGATGAGATGCGATGCGATGCGATACGATGCGATGCGATGCGATGCGATGCGATGCGATGCGATGCGATGCGATGCGAGGCGATGCGATACGATGCGATGCGATGCGATGCGATGCGATGCGATACGATTCGATGCGAGGCGATGCGAGGCGATGCGAGGCGATGCGATGCGATGCGATGCGATCTGATGCGATGCGAGGCGATGCGAGGCGATGCGAGGCGATGCGAGGCGATGCGATGCGATGCGATGCGATCTGATGCAATGCGATGCGATGCGATGCTATGCGATGAGATGCGAGGCGATGCGAAGCGATGCGATGCGATGCGACGCGATGCGATGCGATATATTTGCGATGCGATGCGATGCGATATGATGCGATGCGATGCGACGCGATGCGATGCGATATGATGCGAGGCGATGCGAGGCGATGCGATGCGATGAGATGCGATGAAATGCGATGAGATGCGATGCGATGCAAGGCGATGCGATGCGATGCGATACGATGCGATGCGATGCGATGCGATGCGATGCGATACGATTCGATGCGAGGCGATGCGAGGCGATGCGAGGCGATGCGATGCGATGCGATGCGATCTGATGCGATGCGAGGCGATGCGAGGCGATGCGATGCGTTGAGATGCGATGCGATGCGATGCGACGCGATGCAATGCGATGCGATGCGATGCTATGCGATGAGATGCGAGGCGATGCGAGGCGATGCGATGCGATGCGACGCGATGCGATGCGATATGATGCGAGGCGATGCGAGGCGATGCGAGGCGATGCGAGGCGATGCGATGCGATGCGATGCGATGCGACGCGATGCAATGCGATGCGATGCGATGCTATGCGATGAGATGCGAGGCGATGCGAAAGCGATGCGATGCGATGCGACGCGATGCGATGCGATATGATGCGATGCGATGCGATGCGATATGATGCGATGCGATGCGACGCGATGCGATGCGATATGATTCGAGGCGATGCGAGGCGATGCGATGCGATGAGATGCGATGAAATGCGATGAGATGCGATGCGATGCAAGGCGATGCGATGCGATGCGAGGCGAAGCGATGCGATGCGATGCGATGCCGATGCGACGCGATGCAATGCGATGCGATGCGATGCTATGCGATGAGATGCGAGGCGAAGCGAAGCGATGCGAATGCGATGCGACGCGATTCGATGCGATATGATGCGATGCGATGCGAGGCGATGCGAGGCGATGCGAGGCGATGCGAGGCGATGCGATGCGATGAGATGCGATGCGATGCGATACGATGCGATGCGATGCGATGCGAGGCGATGCGAGGCGATGCGAGGCGATGCGATGCGATGCGATCTGATGCGATGCGAGGCGATGCGAGGCGATGCGATGCGTTGAGATGAGATGCGATGCGATACGATGCGATGCGATGCGATGCGAGGGATGCGAGGCGATGCGATGCGATGCGATGCAATGCGATGCGAGGCGATGCGAAGCGAAGCGATGCGATGCGATGCGATGCGATGCGAGGCGATGCGAGGCAATGTGAGGCGATGCGATGCGATGCGATGCGATGCAATGCGAGGCGATGCGATGCGAGGCAATGCGAGGCGATGCGATGCGATGCGATGCGAGGCGATGCGAGGCGAGGCGATGCGAAGCGAAGCGATGCGATGCGATGCGATGCGATGCGAGGCGATGCGAGGCAATGTGAGGCGATGCGATGCGATATGATGCGATGAGATGCGATGCGAGGCGATGCGAGGCGATGCGATGCGATGCGATGCGATGCAATGCGAGGCGATGCGATGTGAGGCGATGCGATGCGATGCGATGCGATGCGATGCGAGCGATGCGAGGCGAGGCGATGCGAAGCGAAGCGATGCGATGCGATGCGATGCGATGCGAGGCGATGCGAGGCAATGTGAGGCGATGCGATGCGATATGATGCGATGAGATGCGATACGATGCGATGCGATCTGATGCGATGCGAGGCGATGCGAGGCGATGCGATGCGTTGAGATGCGATGCGATGCGATGCGACGCGATGCAATGCGATGCGATGCGATGCTATGCGATGAGATGCGAGGCGATGCGATGCGATGCTATGCGATTGAGATGTGAGGCGATGCGATGCGATGCGACGCGATGCGATGCGATATGATGCGATGCGATGCGATGCGAGGCGATGCGAGGCGATGCGAGGCGATGCGAGGCGATGCTATGCGATGAGATGCAATGCGATGCGATACGATGCGATGCGATGCGATGCGATGCGATGCGATACGATGCGATGCGATGCGAGGCGATGCGATACGATGCGATGCGATGCGATGAGATGCGATGCGATACGATTTCGATGCGAGGCGATGCGAGGCGATGCGAGGCGATGCGATGCGATGCGATGCGATCTGATGCGATTGCGAGGCGATGCGAGGCGATGCGATGCGTTGAGATGCGATGCGATGCAATGCGACGCGACTGCAATGCGATGCGATGCGATGCTATGCGATGAGATGCGAGGCGATGCGAGGCGATGCGATGCGATGCGACGCGATGCGATGCGATGCGGCGCGATGCAATGCGATGCGATGCGATGCTATGCGATGAGATGCGAGGCGATGCGAAGCGATGCGATGCGATGCGACGCGATGCGATGCGATATGATGCGATGCGATGCGATGCGATATGATGCGATGCGATGCGACGCGATGCGATGCGATATGATGCGAGGCGATGCGAGGCGATGCGATGCGATGAGATGCGATGAAATGCGATGAGATGCGATGCGATGCAAGGCGATGCGATGCGATGCGATACGATGCGATGCGATGCGATGCGATGCGATGCGATACGATTCGATGCGAGGCGATGCGAGGCGATGCGAGGCGATGCGATGCGATGCGATGCGATCTGATGCGATGCGAGGCGATGCGAGGCGATGCGATGCGTTGAGATGCGATGCGATGCGACGCGATGCAATGCGATGCGATGCGATGCTATGCGATGATATGCGAGGCGATGCGAGGCGATGCGATGCGATGCGACGCGATGCGATGCGATATGATGCGAGGCGATGCGAGGCGATGCGAGGCGATGCGAGGCGATGCGATGCGATGCGATGCGATGCGACGCGATGCAATGCGATGCGATGCGATGCTATGCGATGAGATGCGAGGCGATGCGAAGCGATGCGATGCGATGCGACGCGATGCGATGCGATATGATGCGATGCGATGCGATGCGATATGATGCGATGCGATGCGACGCGATGCGATGCGATATGATGCGAGGCGATGCGATGCGATGAGATGCGATGAAATGCGATGAGATGCGATGCGATGCGATGCGATGCGAGGGGATGCGAGGCGATGCGATGCGTTGAGATGCGATGCGATGCGATGCGACGCGATGCAATGCGATGCGATGCGATGCTATGCGATAAGATGCGAGGCGATGCGAGGCGATGCGATGCGATGCGACGCGTTGCGATGCGATATGATGCGAGGCGATGCGAGGCGATGCGAGGCGATGCGAGGCGATGCGATGCGATGCGATGCGATGCGACGCGATGCAATGCGATGCGATGCGATGCTATGCGATGCGACGCGATGCGATGCGATATGATGCGATGCGATGCGATGCGATATGATGCGATGCGATGCGACGCGATGCGATGCGATATGATGCGAGGCGATGCGAGGCGATGCGATGCGATGAGATGCGATGAAATGCGATGAGATGCGATGCGATGCAAGGCGATGCGATGCGATGCTATGCGATGAGATGCGAGGCGATGCGATGCGATGCGATGCGATGAGATGCGATGAAATGCGATGAGATGTGATGCGATGCAAGGCGATGCGATGCGATGCTATGCGATGAGATGCGAGGCGATGCGATGCGATGCGATGCGATGCGATGCGACGCGATGCAATGCGATGCGATGCGATGCTATGCGATGAGATGCGAGGCGAAGCGATGCGATGCGATGCGATGCGATGCGACGCGATGCAATGCGATGCGATGCGATGCTATGCGATGAGATGCGAGGCGAAGCGATGCGATGCGATGCGATGCGATGCGAAGCGATGCAATGCGATGCGATGCGATGCTATGCGATGAGATGCGAGGCGATGCGAGGCGATGCGATGCGATGCGATGCGATGCTATGCGATTCGATGCGATGCGATGCGATGCGATGCGATGCGACGCGATGCAATGCGATGCGATGCGATGCTATGCGATGAAATGCGAGGCGATGCGAGGCGATGCGAGGCGATGCGATGCGATGCTATGCGATTCGATGCGATGCGATGCGATGCGATGCGATGCGACGCGATGCAATGCGATGCGATGCGATGCTATGCGATGAAATGCGAGGCGATGCGAGGCGATGCGAGGCGATGCGATGCGATGCGACGCGATGCGATGCGATGCGATGCGATGCGATGCGATACGATGCGATGCGAGGCGATGCGATGCGATGCGACGCGATGCGATGCGATATGATGCGATGCGATGCGATGCGGGGCGATGCGAGGCGATGCGATGCGATGCGATGCGATGCGATGCGATACGATGCGATGCGAGGCGATGCGAGGCGATGCGAGGCGATGCGATGCGATGAGATGCGATGCGATGCGATACGATGCGATGCGATCTGATGCGATGCGAGGCGATGCGAGGCGATGCGATGCGTTGAGATGCGATGCGATGCGATGCGACGCGATGCAATGCGATGCGATGCGATGCTATGCGATGAGATGCGAGGCGATGCGATGCGATGCTATGCGATGAGATGTGAGGCGATGCGAGGCGATGCGATGCGATGCGACGCGATGCGATGCGATATCATGCGATGCGATGCGATGCGAGGCGATGCGAGGCGATGCGAGGCGATGCGAGGCGATGCTATGCGATGAGATGCGATGCGATGCGATACGATGCGATGCGATGCGATGCGATGCGATGCGATACGATGCGATGCGATGCGATGCGAGGCGATGCGATACGATGCGATGCGATGCGATGCGATGCGATGCGATACGATTCGATGCGTGGCGATGCGAGGCGATGCGAGGCGATGCGATGCGATGCGATGCGATCTGATGCGATGCGAGGCGATGCGAGGCGATGCGAGGCGATGCGAGGCGATGCGATGCGATGCGATGCGATCTGATGCAATGCGATGCGATGCGATGCTATGCGATGAGATGCGAGGCGATGCGAAGCGATGCGATGCGATGCGACGCGATGCGATGCGATATATTTGCGATGCGATGCGATGCGATATGATGCGATGCGATGCGACGCGATGCGATGCGATATGATGCGAGGCGATGCGAGGCGATGCGATGCGATGAGATGCGATGAAATGCGATGAGATGCGATGCGATGCAAGGCGATGCGATGCGATGCGATACGATGCGATGCGATGCGATGCGATGCGATGCGATACGATTCGATGCGAGGCGATGCGAGGCGATGCGAGGCGATGCGATGCGATGCGATGCGATCTGATGCGATGCGAGGCGATGCGAGGCGATGCGATGCGTTGAGATGCGATGCGATGCGATGCGACGCGATGCAATGCGATGCGATGCGATGCTATGCGATGAGATGCGAGGCGATGCGAGGCGATGCGATGCGATGCGACGCGATGCGATGCGATATGATGCGAGGCGATGCGAGGCGATGCGAGGCGATGCGAGGCGATGCGATGCGATGCGATGAGATGCGACGCGATGCAATGCGATGCGGTGCGATGCTATGCGATGAGATGCGAGGCGATGCGAAGCGATGCGATGCGATGCGACGCGATGCGATGCGATATGATGCGATGCGATGCGACGCGATGCGATGCGATATGATTCGAGGCGATGCGAGGCGATGCGATGCGATGAGATGCGATGAAATGCGATGAGATGCGATGCGATGCAAGGCGATGCGATGCGATGCGAGGCGAAGCGATGCGATGCGATGCGATGCGATGCGACGCGATGCAATGCGATGCGATGCGATGCTATGCGATGAGATGCGAGGCGAAGCGAAGCGATGCGATGCGATGCGACGCGATTCGATGCGATATGATGCGATGCGATGCGATGCGATGCGATACGATGCGATGCGATGCGATGCGAGGCGATGCGAGGCGATGCGAGGCGATGCGATGCGATGCGATCTGATGCGATGCGAGGCGATGCGAGGCGATGCGATGCGTTGAGATGAGATGCGATGCGATACGATGCGATGCGATGCGATGCGAGGGGATGCGAGGCGATGCGATGCGATGCGATGCAATGCGATGCGAGGCGATGCGAAGCGAAGCGATGCGATGCGATGCGATGCGATGCGAGGCGATGCGAGGCAATGTGAGGCGATGCGATGCGATGCGATGCGATGCAATGCGAGGCGATGCGATGCGAGGCAATGCGAGGCGATGTGAGGCGATGCGATGCGATGCGATGCGATGCGATGCGAGGCGATGCGAGGCGAGGCGATGCGAAGCGAAGCGATGCGATGCGATGCGATGCGATGCGAGGCGATGCGAGGCAATGTGAGGCGATGCGATGCGATGCGATGCGATGCAATGCGAGGCGATGCGATGCGAGGCAATGCGAGGCGATGTGAGGCGATGCGATGCGATGCGATGCAATGCGATGCGAGGCGATGCAAAGCGAAGCGATGCGATGCGAAGCGATGCGATGCGATGCGATGCGATGCGATGCGATGCGATGCGATGCGATGCAATGCGAGGCGATGCGATGCGAGGCAATGCGAGGCGATGTGAGGCGATGCGATGCGATGCGATGCGATGCGATGCGAGGCGATGCGAGGCGATGTGAGGCGATGCGATGCGATGCGATGCAATGCGATGCGATGCGAGGCGATGCGAGGCAATGCGATGCGATGCGAGGCAATGCGAGGCGATGTGAGGCGATGCGATGCGATGCGATGCGATGCGATGCGATGCGATGCGACGCGATGCAATGCGATGCGATGCGATGCGATGCGATGAGATGCAAGGCGATGCGATGCGATGCGATACGAGGCGATGCGATGCTATGCGATTCGATGCGATGCGATGCGATGCGATGCGATGCGACGCGATGCAATGCGATGCGATGCGATGCTATGCGATGAGATGCGAGGCGATGCGAGGCGATGCGAGGCGATGCGATGCGATGCGACGCGATGCGATGCGATGCGATGCGATGCGATACGATGCGATGCGAGGCGATGCGATGCGATGCGACGCGATGCGATGCGATATGATGCGATGCGATGCGATGCGAGGCGATGCGAGGCGATGCGATGCGATGCGATGCGATGCGATGCGATACGATGCGATGCGAGGCGATGCGAGGCGATGCGAGGCGATGCGATGCGATGAGATGCGATGCGATGCGATACGATGCGATGCGATCTGATGCGATGCGAGGCGATGCGAGGCGATGCGATGCGTTGAGATGCGATGCGATGCGATGCGACGCGATGCAATGCGATGCGATGCGATGCTATGCGATGAGATGCGAGTCGATGCGATGCGATGCTATGCGATGAGATGCGATGCGATGCGATACGATGCGATGCGATCTGATGCGATGCGAGGCGATGCGAGGCGATGCGATGCGTTGAGATGCGATGCGATGCGATGCGATGCGAGGCGATGCGAGGCGATGTGAGGCGATGCGATGCGATGCGAGGCGATGTGAAACGATGCGATGCGATGCGATGCGATGCGATGCGATGCGATGCGACGCGATGCAATGCGATGCGATGCGATGCGATGCGATGAGATGCAAGGCGATGCGATGCGATGCGATACGAGGCGATGCGATGCTATGCGATTCGATGCGATGCGATGCGATGCGATGCGATGCGACGCGATGCAATGCGATGCGATGCGATGCTATGCGATGCGATGCGATAAGATGCAAGGCGATGCGATGCGATGCGATACGAGGCGATGCGATGCTATGCGATTCGATGCGATGCGATGCGATGCGATGCGATGCGACGCGATGCAATGCGATGCGATGCGATGCTATGCGATGAAATGCGAGGCGATGCGAGGCGATGCGAGGCGATGCGATGCGATGCGACGCGATGCGATGCGATGCGATGCGATGCGATGCGATACGATGCGATGCGAGGCGATGCGATGCGATGCGACACGATGCGATGCGATATAATGCGATGCGATCTGATGCGATGCGAGGCGATGCGAGGCGATGCGAGGCGATGCGAGGCGATGCGATGCGATGCGATGCGATGCGATGCGATACGATGCGATGCGAGGCGATGCGAGGCGATGCGAGGCGATGCGATGCGATGAGATGCGATGCGATGCGATACGATGCGATGCGATCTGATGCGATGCGAGGCGATGCGAGGCGATGCGATGCGTTGAGATGCGATGCGATGCGATGCGACGCGATGCAATGCGATGCGATGCGATGCTATGCGATGAGATGCGAGGCGATGCGATGCGATGCTATGCGATGAGATGTGAGGCGATGCGATGCGATGCGATGCGATGCGATGCGAGGCGATGCGATGCGATGAGATGCAAGGCGATGCGATGCGATGCGATACGAGGCGATGCGATGCTATGCGATTCGATGCGATGCGATGCGATGCGATGCGATGCGACGCGATGCAATGCGATGCGATGCGATGCTATGCGATGAGATGCGAGGCGATGCGAGGCGATGCGAGGCGATGCGATGCGATGCGACGCGATGCGATGCGATGCGATGCGATGCGATACGATGCGATGCGAGGCGATGCGATGCGATGCGACGCGATGCGATGCGATGCAATGCGATGCGATGCGAGGCGATGCGAGGCAATGCGATGCGATGCGAGGCAATGCGAGGCGATGTGAGGCGATGCGATGCGATGCGATGCGATGCGATGCGATGCGATGCGACGCGATGCAATGCGATGCGATGCGATGCGATGCGATGAGATGCAAGGCGATGCGATGCGATGCGATACGAGGCGATGCGATGCTATGCGATTCGATGCGATGCGATGCGATGCGATGCGATGCGACGCGATGCAATGCGATGCGATGCGATGCTATGCGATGAGATGCGAGGCGATGCGAGGCGATGCGAGGCGATGCGATGCGATGCGACGCGATGCGATGCGATGCGATGCGATGCGATACGATGCGATGCGAGGCGATGCGATGCGATGCGACGCGATGCGATGCGATATGATGCGATGCGATGCGATGCGAGGCGATGCGAGGCGATGCGATGCGATGCGATGCGATGCGATGCGATACGATGCGATGCGAGGCGATGCGAGGCGATGCGAGGCGATGCGATGCGATGAGATGCGATGCGATGCGATACGATGCGATGCGATCTGATGCGATGCGAGGCGATGCGAGGCGATGCGATGCGTTGAGATGCGATGCGATGCGATGCGACGCGATGCAATGCGATGCGATGCGATGCTATGCGATGAGATGCGAGTCGATGCGATGCGATGCTATGCGATGAGATGCGATGCGATGCGATACGATGCGATGCGATCTGATGCGATGCGAGGCGATGCGAGGCGATGCGATGCGTTGAGATGCGATGCGATGCGATGCGATGCGAGGCGATGCGAGGCGATGTGAGGCGATGCGATGCGATGCGAGGCGATGTGAAACGATGCGATGCGATGCGATGCGATGCGATGCGATGCGATGCGACGCGATGCAATGCGATGCGATGCGATGCGATGCGATGAGATGCAAGGCGATGCGATGCGATGCGATACGAGGCGATGCGATGCTATGCGATTCGATGCGATGCGATGCGATGCGATGCGATGCGACGCGATGCAATGCGATGCGATGCGATGCTATGCGATGCGATGCGATAAGATGCAAGGCGATGCGATGCGATGCGATACGAGGCGATGCGATGCTATGCGATTCGATGCGATGCGATGCGATGCGATGCGATGCGACGCGATGCAATGCGATGCGATGCGATGCTATGCGATGAAATGCGAGGCGATGCGAGGCGATGCGAGGCGATGCGATGCGATGCGACGCGATGCGATGCGATGCGATGCGATGCGATGCGATACGATGCGATGCGAGGCGATGCGATGCGATGCGACACGATGCGATGCGATATAATGCGATGCGATCTGATGCGATGCGAGGCGATGCGAGGCGATGCGAGGCGATGCGAGGCGATGCGATGCGATGCGATGCGATGCGATGCGATACGATGCGATGCGAGGCGATGCGAGGCGATGCGAGGCGATGCGATGCGATGAGATGCGATGCGATGCGATACGATGCGATGCGATCTGATGCGATGCGAGGCGATGCGAGGCGATGCGATGCGTTGAGATGCGATGCGATGCGATGCGACGCGATGCAATGCGATGCGATGCGATGCTATGCGATGAGATGCGAGGCGATGCGATGCGATGCTATGCGATGAGATGTGAGGCGATGCGATGCGATGCGATGCGATGCGATGCGAGGCGATGCGAGGCGATGTGAGGCGATGCGATGCGATGCGATGCAATGCGATGCAATGCGAGGCGATGCGAGGCAGTGCGATGCGATGTGAGGCAATGCGAGGCGATGTGAGGCGATGCGATGCGATGCGATGCGATGCGATGCGATGCGACGCGATGCAATGCGATGCGATGCGATGCGATGCGATGAGATGCAAGGCGATGCGATGCGATGCGATACGAGGCGATGCGATGCTATGCGATTCGATGCGATGCGATGCGATGCGATGCGATGCGACGCGATGCAATGCGATGCGATGCGATGCTATGCGATGAAATGCGAGGCGATGCGATACGATGCGATGCGAGGCGATGCGATGCGATGCGACGCGATGCGATGCGATATGATGCGATGCGATGCGATGCGGGGCGATGCGAGGCGATGCGATGCGATGCGATGCGATGCGATGCGATACGATGCGATGCGAGGCGTTGCGAGGCGATGCGAGGCGATGCGATGCGATGAGATGCGATGCGATGCGATACGATGCGATGCGATCTGATGCGATGCGAGGCGATGCGAGGCGATGCGATGCGTTGAGATGCGATGCGATGCGATGCGACGCGATGCAATGCGATGCGATGCGATGCTATGCGATGAGATGCGAGGCGATGCGATGCGATGCTATGCGATGAGATGTGAGGCGATGCGAGGCGATGCGAGGCGATGCGATGCGATGCGACGCGATGCGATGCGATATCATGCGATGCGATGCGATGCGAGGCGATGCGAGGCGATGCGAGGCGATGCGAGGCGATGCTATGCGATGAGATGCGATGCGATGCGATACGATGCGATGCGATGCGATGCGATGCGATACGATGCGATGCGATGCGATGCGAGGCGATGCGATACGATGCGATGCGATGCGATGCGATGCGATGCGATACGATTCGATGCGAGGCGATGCGAGGCGATGCGAGGCGATGCGATGCGATGCGATGCGATCTGATGCGATGCGAGGCGATGCGAGGCGATGCGAGGCGATGCGAGGCGATGCGATGCGATGCGATGCGATCTGATGCAATGCGATGCGATGCGATGCTATGCGATGAGATGCGAGGCGATGCGAAGCGATGCGATGCGATGCGACGCGATGCGATGCGATATATTTGCGATGCGATGCGATGCGATATGATGCGATGCGATGCGACGCGATGCGATGCGATATGATGCGAGGCGATGCGAGGCGATGCGATGCGATGAGATGCGATGAAATGCGATGAGATGCGATGCGATGCAAGGCGATGCGATGCGATGCGATACGATGCGATGCGATGCGATGCGATGCGATGCGATACGATTCGATGCGAGGCGATGCGAGGCGATGCGAGGCGATGCGATGCGATGCGATGCGATCTGATGCGATGCGAGGCGATGCGAGGCGATGCGATGCGTTGAGATGCGATGCGATGCGATGCGACGCGATGCAATGCGATGCGATGCGATGCTATGCGATGAGATGCGAGGCGATGCGAGGCGATGCGATGCGATGCGATACGAGGCGATGCGATGCTATGCGATTCGATGCGATGCGATGCGATGCGATGCGATGCGACGCGATGCAATGCGATGCGATGCGATGCTATGCGATGAAATGCGAGGCGATGCGAGGCGATGCGAGGCGATGCGATGCGATGCGACGCGATGCGATGCGATGCGATGCGATGCGATGCGATACGATGCGATGCGAGGCGATGCGATGCGATGCGACGCGATGCGATGCGATATGATGCGATGCGATGCGATGCGGGGCGATGGGAGGCGATGCGATGCGATGCGATGCGATGCGATGCGATACGATGCGATGCGAGGCGATGCGAGGCGATGCGAGGCGATGCGATGCGATGAGATGCGATGCGATGCGATACGATGCGATGCGATCTGATGCGATGCGAGGCGATGCGAGGCGATGCGATGCGTTGAGATGCGATGCGATGCGATGCGACGCGATGCAATGCGATGCGATGCGATGCTATGCGATGAGATGCGAGGCGATGCGATGCGATGCTATGCGATGAGATGTGAGGCGATGCGAGGCGATGCGATGCGATGCGACGCGATGCGATGCGATATCATGCGATGCGATGCGATGCGAGGCGATGCGAGGCGATGCGAGGCGATGCGAGGCGATGCTATGCGATGAGATGCGATGCGATGCGATACGATGCGATGCGATGCGATGCGATGCGATGCGATACGATGCGATGCGATGCGATGCGAGGCGATGCGATACGATGCGATGCGATGCGATGCGATGCGATGCGATACGATTCGATGCGAGGCGATGCGAGGCGATGCGAGGCGATGCGATGCGATGCGATGCGATCTGATGCGATGCGAGGCGATGCGAGGCGATGCGAGGCGATGCGAGGCGATGCGATGCGATGCGATGCGATCTGATGCAATGCGATGCGATGCGATGCTATGCGATGAGATGCGAGGCGATGCGAAGCGATGCGATGCGATGCGACGCGATGCGATGCGATATATTTGCGATGCGATGCGATGCGATATGATGCGATGCGATGCGACGCGATGCGATGCGATATGATGCGAGGCGATGCGAGGCGATGCGATGCGATGAGATGCGATGAAATGCGATGAGATGCGATGCGATGCAAGGCGATGCGATGCGATGCGATACGATGCGATGCGATGCGATGCGATGCGATGCGATACGATTCGATGCGAGGCGATGCGAGGCGATGCGAGGCGATGCGAGGCGATGCGATGCGATGCGACGCGATGCGATGCGATACGATTCGATAAGAGGCGATGCGAGGCGATGCAAGGCGATGCGATGCGATGCGACGCGATGCGATGCGATATATTTGCGATGCGATGCGATGCGATCTGATGCGATGCGAGGCGATGCGAGGCGATGCGATGCGTTGAGATGCGATGCGATGCGATGCGACGCGATGCAATGCGATGCGATGCGATGCTATGCGATGAGATGCGAGGCGATGCAAGGCGATGCGATGCGATGCGACGCGATGCGATGCGATATATTTGCGATGCGATGCGATGCGATCTGATGCGATGCGACGCGATGCGATGCGATATATTTGCGATGCGATGCGATGCGATCTGATGCGATGCGAGGCGATGCGAGGCGATGCGATGCGTTGAGATGCGATGCGATGCGATGCGACGCGATGCAATGCGATGCGATGCGATGCTATGCGATGAGATGCGAGGCGATGCGAGGCGATGCGATGCGATGCGACGCGATGCGATGCGATACGATTCGATAAGAGGCGATGCGAGGCGATGCAAGGCGATGCGATGCGATGCGATACGAGGCGATGCGATGCTATGCGATTCGATGCGATGCGATGCGATGCGATGCGATGCGACGCGATGCAATGCGATGCGATGCGATGCTATGCGATGAAATGCGAGGCGATGCGAGGCGATGCGAGGCGATGCGATGCGATGCGACGCGATGCGATGCGATGCGATGCGATGCGATGCGATACGATGCGATGCGAGGCGATGCGATGCGATGCGACGCGATGCGATGCGATATGATGCGATGCGATGCGATGCGGGGCGATGCGAGGCGATGCGATGCGATGCGATGCGATGCGATGCGATACGATGCGATGCGAGGCGATGCGAGGCGATGCGAGGCGATGCGATGCGATGAGATGCGATGCGATGCGATACGATGCGATGCGATCTGATGCGATGCGAGGCGATGCGAGGCGATGCGATGCGTTGAGATGCGATGCGATGCGATGCGACGCGATGCAATGCGATGCGATGCGATGCTATGCGATGAGATGCGAGGCGATGCGATGCGATGCTATGCGATGAGATGTGAGGCGATGCGAGGCGATGCGATGCGATGCGACGCGATGCGATGCGATATCATGCGATGCGATGCGATGCGAGGCGATGCGAGGCGATGCGAGGCGATGCGAGGCGATGCTATGCGATGAGATGCGATGCGATGCGATACGATGCGATGCGATGCGATGCGATGCGATGCGATACGATGCGATGCGATGCGATGCGAGGCGATGCGATACGATGCGATGCGATGCGATGCGATGCGATGCGATACGATTCGATGCGTGGCGATGCGAGGCGATGCGAGGCGATGCGATGCGATGCGATGCGATCTGATGCGATGCGAGGCGATGCGAGGCGATGCGAGGCGATGCGAGGCGATGCGATGCGATGCGATGCGATCTGATGCAATGCGATGCGATGCGATGCTATGCGATGAGATGCGAGGCGATGCGAAGCGATGCGATGCGATGCGACGCGATGCGATGCGATATATTTGCGATGCGATGCGATGCGATATGATGCGATGCGATGCGACGCGATGCGATGCGATATGATGCGAGGCGATGCGAGGCGATGCGATGCGATGAGATGCGATGAAATGCGATGAGATGCGATGCGATGCAAGGCGATGCGATGCGATGCGATACGATGCGATGCGATGCGATGCGATGCGATGCGATACGATTCGATGCGAGGCGATGCGAGGCGATGCGAGGCGATGCGATGCGATGCGATGCGATCTGATGCGATGCGAGGCGATGCGAGGCGATGCGATGCGTTGAGATGCGATGCGATGCGATGCGACGCGATGCAATGCGATGCGATGCGATGCTATGCGATGAGATGCGAGGCGATGCGAGGCGATGCGATGCGATGCGACGCGATGCGATGCGATATGATGCGAGGCGATGCGAGGCGATGCGAGGCGATGCGAGGCGATGCGATGCGATGCGATGCGATGCGACGCGATGCAATGCGATGCGGTGCGATGCTATGCGATGAGATGCGAGGCGATGCGAAGCGATGCGATGCGATGCGATGCGATACGATGCGATGCGATGCGATGCGATGCGATGCGATACGATTCGATGCGAGGCGATGCGAGGCGATGCGAGGCGATGCGATGCGATGCGATGCGATCTGATGCGATGCGAGGCGATGCGAGGCGATGCGATGCGTTGAGATGCGATGCGATGCGATGCGACGCGATGCAATGCGATGCGATGCGATGCTATGCGATGAGATGCGAGGCGATGCGAGGCGATGCGATGCGATGCGACGCGATGCGATGCGATATGATGCGAGGCGATGCGAGGCGATGCGAGGCGATGCGAGGCGATGCGATGCGATGCGATGCGATGCGACGCGATGCAATGCGATGCGGTGCGATGCTATGCGATGAGATGCGAGGCGATGCGAAGCGATGCGATGCGATGCGACGCGATGCGATGCGATATGATGCGATGCGATGCGAGGCGATGCGAGGCGAGGCGATGCGAAGCGAAGCGATGCGATGCGATGCGATGCGATGCGAGGCGATGCGAGGCAATGTGAGGCGATGCGATGCGATGCGATGCGATGCAATGCGAGGCGATGCGATGCGAGGCAATGCGAGGCGATGTGAGGCAATGCGAGGCGATGTGAGGCGATGCGATGCGATGCGATGCAATGCGAGGCGATGCGATGCGAGGCAATGCGAGGCGATGTGAGGCGATGCGATGCGATGCGATGCAATGCGATGCGAGGCGATGCAAAGCGAAGCGATGCGATGCGAAGCGATGCGATGCGATGCGATGCGATGCGATGCGATGCGATGCGATGCGATGCGATGCAATGCGAGGCGATGCGATGCGAGGCAATGCGAGGCGATGTGAGGCGATGCGATGCGATGCGATGCGATGCGATGCGAGGCGATGCGAGGCGATGTGAGGCGATGCGATGCGATGCGATGCAATGCGATGCGATGCGAGGCGATGCGAGGCAATGCGATGCGATGCGAGGCAATGCGAGGCGATGTGAGGCGATGCGATGCGATGCGATGCGATGCGATGCGATGCGATGCGACGCGATGCAATGCGATGCGATGCGATGCTATGCGATGAGATGCGAGGCGATGCGAGGCGATGCGAGGCGATGCGATGCGATGCGACGCGATGCGATGCGATGCGATGCGATGCGATGCGATACGATGCGATGCGAGGCGATGCGATGCGATGCGACGCGATGCGATGCGATATGATGCGATGCGATGCGATGCGAGGCGATGCGATGCGATGCGATGCGATGCGATGCGATACGATGCGATGCGAGGCGATGCGATGCGATGCGACGCGATGCGATGCGATATGATGCGATGCGATGCGATGCGAGGCGATGCGAGGCGATGCGATGCGATGCGATGCGATGCGATGCGATACGATGCGATGCGAGGCGATGCGAGGCGATGCGAGGCGATGCGATGCGATGAGATGCGATGCGATGCGATACGATGCGATGCGATCTGATGCGATGCGAGGCGATGCGAGGCGATGCGATGCGTTGAGATGCGATGCGATGCGATGCGACGCGATGCAATGCGATGCGATGCGATGCTATGCGATGAGATGCGAGGCGATGCGATGCGATGCTATGCGATGAGATGTGAGGCGATGCGAGGCGATGCGATGCGATGCGACGCGATGCGATGCGATATGATGCGATGCGATGCGATGCGAGGCGATGCGAGGCGATGCGAGGCGATGCGAGGCGATGCTATGCGATGAGATGCGATGCGATGCGATACGATGCGATGCGATGCGATGCGATGCGATGCGATACGATGCGATGCGATGCGAGGCGATGCGATACGATGCGATGCGATGCGATGCGATGCGATGCGATACGATTCGATGCGAGGCGATGCGATGCGTTGAGATGCGATGCGATGCAATGCGACGCGATGCAATGCGATGCGATGCGATGCTATGCGATGAGATGCGAGGCGATGCGAAGCGATGCGATGCGATGCGACGCGATGCGATGCGATATGATGCGATGCGATGCGATGCGATACGATGCGATGCGAGGCGATGCGATGCGATGCGACGCGATGCGATGCGATATGATGCGATGCGATGCGATGCGGGGCGATGCGAGGCGATGCGATGCGATGCGATGCGATGCGATGCGATACGATGCGATGCGAGGCGATGCGAGGCGATGCGAGGCGATGCGATGCGATGAGATGCGATGCGATGCGATACGATGCGATGCGATCTGATGCGATGCGAGGCGATGCGAGGCGATGCGATGCGTTGAGATGCGATGCGATGCGATGCGACGCGATGCAATGCGATGCGATGCGATGCTATGCGATGAGATGCGAGGCGATGCGATGCGATGCTATGCGATGAGATGTGAGGCGATGCGAGGCGATGCGATGCGATGCGACGCGATGCGATGCGATATCATGCGATGCGATGCGATGCGAAGCGATGCGAGGCGATGCGAGGCGATGCGAGGCGATGCTATGCGATGAGATGCGATGCGATGCGATACGATGCGATGCGATGCGATGCGATGCGATGCGATACGATGCGATGCGATGCGATGCGAGGCGATGCGATACGATGCGATGCGATGCGATGCGATGCGATACGATTCGATGCGTGGCGATGCGAGGCGATGCGAGGCGATGCGATGCGATGCGATGCGATCTGATGCGATGCGAGGCGATGCGAGGCGATGCGAGGCGATGCGAGGCGATGCGACGCGATGCGATGCGATCTGATGCAATGCGATGCGATGCGATGCTATGCGATGAGATGCGAGGCGATGCGAAGCGATGCGATGCGATGCGACGCGATGCGATGCGATATATTTGCGATGCGATGCGATGCGATATGATGCGATGCGATGCGACGCGATGCGATGCGATATGATGCGAGGCGATGCGAGGCGATGCGATGCGATGAGATGCGATGAAATGCGATGAGATGCGATGCGATGCAAGGCGATGCGATGCGATGCGATACGATGCGATGCGATGCGATGCGATGCGATGCGATACGATTCGATGCGAGGCGATGCGAGGCGATGCGAGGCGATGCGATGCGATGCGATGCGATCTGATGCGATGCGAGGCGATGCGAGGCGATGCGATGCGTTGAGATGCGATGCGATGCGATGCGACGCGATGCAATGCGATGCGATGCGATGCTATGCGATGAGATGCGAGGCGATGCGAGGCGATGCGATGCGATGCGACGCGATGCGATGCGATATGATGCGAGGCGATGCGAGGCGATGCGAGGCGATGCGAGGCGATGCGATGCGATGCGATGCGATGCGACGCGATGCAATGCGATGCGGTGCGATGCTATGCGATGAGATGCGAGGCGATGCGAAGCGATGCGATGCGATGCGACGCGATGCGATGCGATATGATGCGATGCGATGCGATGCGATATGATGCGATGCGATGCGACGCGATGCGATGCGATATGATTCGAGGCGATGCGAGGCGATGCGATGCGATGAGATGCGATGAAATGCGATGAGATGCGATGCGATGCAAGGCGATGCGATGCGATGCGAGGCGAAGCGATGCGATGCGATGCGATGCGATGCGACGCGATGCAATGCGATGCGATGCGATGCTATGCGATGAGATGCGAGGCGAAGCGAAGCGATGCGATGCGATGCGACGCGATTCGATGCGATATGATGCGATGCGATGCGAGGCGATGCGAGGCGATGCGAGGCGATGCGAGGCGATGCGATGCGATGAGATGCGATGCGATGCGATACGATGCGATGCGATGCGATGCGAGGCGATGCGAGGCGATGCGAGGCGATGCGATGCGATGCGATCTGATGCGATGCGAGGCGATGCGAGGCGATGCGATGCGTTGAGATGAGATGCGATGCGATACGATGCGATGCGATGCGATGCGAGGGGATGCGAGGCGATGCGATGCGATGCGATGCAATGCGATGCGAGGCGATGCGAAGCGAAGCGATGCGATGCGATGCGATGCGATGCGAGGCGATGCGAGGCAATGTGAGGCGATGCGATGCGATGCGATGCGATGCAATGCGAGGCGATGCGATGCGAGGCAATGCGAGGCGATGTGAGGCGATGCGATGCGATGCGATGCGATGCGATGCGAGGCGATGCGAGGCGAGGCGATGCGAAGCGATGCGATGCGATGCGATGCGATGCGAGGCGATGCGAGGCAATGTGAGGCGATGCGATGCGATGCGATGCGATGCAATGCGAGGCGATGCGATGCGAGGCAATGCGAGGCGATGTGAGGCGATGCGATGCGATGCGATGCAATGCGATGCGAGGCGATGCAAAGCGAAGCGATGCGATGCGAAGCGATGCGATGCGATGCGATGCGATGCGATGCGATGCGATGCGATGCGATGCGATGCAATGCGAGGCGATGCGATGCGAGGCAATGCGAGGCGATGTGAGGCGATGCGATGCGATGCGATGCGATGCGATGCGAGGCGATGCGAGGCGATGTGAGGCGATGCGATGCGATGCGATGCAATGCGATGCGATGCGAGGCGATGCGAGGCAATGCGATGCGATGCGAGGCAATGCGAGGCGATGTGAGGCGATGCGATGCGATGCGATGCGATGCGATGCGATGCGATGCGACGCGATGCAATGCGATGCGATGCGATGCGATGCGATGAGATGCAAGGCGATGCGATGCGATACGAGGCGATGCGATGCTATGCGATTCGATGCGATGCGATGCGATGCGATGCGATGCGACGCGATGCAATGCGATGCGATGCGATGCTATGCGATGAGATGCGAGGCGATGCGAGGCGATGCGAGGCGATGCGATGCGATGCGACGCGATGCGATGCGATGCGATGCGATGCGATGCGATACGATGCGATGCGAGGCGATGCGATGCGATGCGACGCGATGCGATGCGATATGATGCAATGCGATGCGATGCGAGGCGATGCGAGGCGATGCGATGCGATGCGATGCGATGCGATGCGATACGATGCGATGCGAGGCGATGCGAGGCGATGCGATGCGTTGAGATGCGATGCGATGCGATGCGACGCGATGCAATGCGATGCGATGCGATGCTATGCGATGAGATGCGAGGCGATGCGATGCGATGCTATGCGATGAGATGTGAGGCGATGCGAGGCGATGCGATGCGATGCGACGCGATGCGATGCGATATGATGCGATGCGATGCGATGCGAGGCGATGCGAGGCGATGCGAGGCGATGCGAGGCGATGCTATGCGATGAGATGCGATGCGATGCGATACGATGCGATGCGATGCGATGCGATGCGATGCGATACGATGCGATGCGATGCGAGGCGATGCGATACGATGCGATGCGATGCGATGCGATGCGATGCGATACGATTCGATGCGAGGCGATGCGATGCGTTGAGATGCGATGCGATGCAATGCGACGCGATGCAATGCGATGCGATGCGATGCTATGCGATGAGATGCGAGGCGATGCGAAGCGATGCGATGCGATGCGACGCGATGCGATGCGATATGATGCGATGCGATGCGATGCGATATGATGCGATGCGATGCGACGCGATGCGATGCGATATGATGCGATGCGATGCGATGCGAGGCGATGCGAGGCGATGCGATGCGATGCGATGCGACGCGATGCGAGGCGATGCGAGGCGAGGCGATGCGATGCGATGCGACGCGATGCGATGCGATATGATGCGATGCGATGCGATGCGAGGCGATGCGAGGCGATGCGATGCGATGCGATGCGATGCGATGCGATACGATGCGATGCGAGGCGATGCGAGGCGATGCGAGGCGATGCGATGCGATATGATGCGATGCGATGCGACGCGATGCGATGCGACGCGATGCGATGCGATATGATGCGATGCGATGCGATGCGAGGCGATGCGAGGCGATGCGATGCGATGCGATGCGATGCGATGCGATACGATGCGATGCGAGGCGATGCGAGGCGATGCGATGCGATGCGATGCGATGCGATGCGATACGATGCGATGCGAGGCGATGCGAGGCGATGCGAGGCGATGCGATGCGAGGCGATGCGAGGCGAGGCGATGCGATGCGATGCGACGCGATGCGATGCGATATGATGCGATGCGATGCGATGCGAGGCGATGCGAGGCGATGCGATGCGATGCGATGCGATGCGATGCGATACGATGCGATGCGAGGCGATGCGAGGCGATGCGATGCGATGCGATGCGATATGATGCGATGCGATGCGACGCGATGCGATGCGATATGATGCGATGCGATGCGATGCGAGGCGATGCGAGGCGAGGCGATGCGATGCGATGCGACGCGATGCGATGCGATATGATGCGATGCGATGCGATGCGAGGCGATGCGAGGCGATGCGATGCGATGCGATGCGATGCGATGCGATACGATGCGATGCGAGGCGATGCGAGGCGATGCGATGCGTTGAGATGCGATGCGATGCGATGCGACGCGATGCAATGCGATGCGATGCGATGCTATGCGATGAGATGCGAGGCGATGCGATGCGATGCTATGCGATGAGATGTGAGGCGATGCGAGGCGATGCGATGCGATGCGACGCGATGCGATGCGATATGATGCGATGCGATGCGATGCGAGGCGATGCGAGGCGATGCGAGGCGATGCTATGCGATAAGATGCGATGCGATGCGATACGATGCGATGCGATGCGATGCGATGCGATGCGATACGATGCGATGCGAAGCGAGGCGATGCGATACGATGCGATGGGATGCGATGCGATGCGATGCGATACGATTCGATGCGAGGCGATGCGAGGCGATGCGAGGCGATGCGATGCGATGCGATGCGATCTGATGCGATGCGAGGCGATGCGAGGCGATGCGATGCGTTGAGATGCGATGCGATGCAATGCGACGCGATGCAATGCGATGCGATGCGATGCTATGCGATGAGATGCGAGGCGATGCGAGGCGATGCGATGCGATGCGACGCGATGCGATGCGATATGATGCGATGCGATGCGATGCGATATGATGCGATGCGATGCGACGCGATGCGATGCGATATGATGCGAGGCGATGCGAGGCGATGCGAGGCGATGCGAGGCGATGCGATGCGATGCGATGCGATGCGACGCGATGCAATGCGATGCGATGCGATGCTATGCGATGAGATGCGAGGCGATGCGATGCGATGCGATACGATGCGATGCGAGGCGATGCGAGGCGATGCGATGCGATGCGATGCGATGCGATGCGATACGATGCGATGCGAGGCGATGCGAGGCGATGCGAGGCGATGCGATGCGAGGCGATGCGAGGCGAGGCGATGCGATGCGATGCGACGCGATGCGATGCGATATGATGCGATGCGATGCGATGCGAGGCGATGCGAGGCGATGCGATGCGATGCGATGCGATGCGATGCGATACGATGCGATGCGAGGCGATGCGAGGCGATGCGATGCGATGCGATGCGATGCGATGCGATGCGATACGATGCGATGCGAGGCGATGCGAGGCGATGCGATGCGATGCGATGCGATATGATGCGATGCGATGCGACGCGATGCGATGCGATATGATGCGATGCGATGCGATGCGAGGCGATGCGAGGCGAGGCGATGCGATGCGATGCGACGCGATGCGATGCGATATGATGCGATGCGATGCGATGCGAGGCGATGCGAGGCGATGCGATGCGATGCGATGCGATGCGATGCGATACGATGCGATGCGAGGCGATGCGAGGCGATGCGATGCGTTGAGATGCGATGCGATGCGATGCGACGCGATGCAATGCGATGCGATGCGATGCTATGCGATGAGATGCGAGGCGATGCGATGCGATGCTATGCGATGAGATGTGAGGCGATGCGAGGCGATGCGATGCGATGCGACGCGATGCGATGCGATATGATGCGATGCGATGCGATGCGAGGCGATGCGAGGCGATGCGAGGCGATGCTATGCGATAAGATGCGATGCGATGCGATACGATGCGATGCGATGCGATGCGATGCGATGCGATACGATGCGATGCGAAGCGAGGCGATGCGATACGATGCGATGGGATGCGATGCGATGCGATGCGATACGATTCGATGCGAGGCGATGCGAGGCGATGCGAGGCGATGCGATGCGATGCGATGCGATCTGATGCGATGCGAGGCGATGCGAGGCGATGCGATGCGTTGAGATGCGATGCGATGCAATGCGACGCGATGCAATGCGATGCGATGCGATGCTATGCGATGAGATGCGAGGCGATGCGAGGCGATGCGATGCGATGCGACGCGATGCGATGCGATATGATGCGATGCGATGCGATGCGATATGATGCGATGCGATGCGACGCGATGCGATGCGATATGATGCGAGGCGATGCGAGGCGATGCGAGGCGATGCGAGGCGATGCGATGCGATGCGATGCGATGCGACGCGATGCAATGCGATGCGATGCGATGCTATGCGATGAGATGCGAGGCGATGCGATGCGATGCGATACGATGCGATGCGAGGCGATGCGAGGCGATGCGATGCGATGCGATGCGATGCGATGCGATACGATGCGATGCGAGGCGATGCGAGGCGATGCGAGGCGATGCGATGCGAGGCGATGCGAGGCGAGGCGATGCGATGCGATGCGACGCGATGCGATGCGATATGATGCGATGCGATGCGATGCGAGGCGATGCGAGGCGATGCGATGCGATGCGATGCGATGCGATGCGATACGATGCGATGCGAGGCGATGCGAGGCGATGCGATGCGATGCGATGCGAGGCGATGCGATGCGATGCGATGCGATATGATGCGATGCGATGCGACGCGATGCGATGCGATATGATGCGATGCGATGCGATGCGAGGCGATGCGAGGCGAGGCGATGCGATGCGATGCGACGCGATGCGATGCGATATGATGCGATGCGATGCGATGCGAGGCGATGCGAGGCGATGCGATGCGATGCGATGCGATGCGATGCGATACGATGCGATGCGAGGCGATGCGAGGCGATGCGATGCGTTGAGATGCGATGCGATGCGATGCGACGCGATGCAATGCGATGCGATGCGATGCTATGCGATGAGATGCGAGGCGATGCGATGCGATGCTATGCGATGAGATGTGAGGCGATGCGAGGCGATGCGATGCGATGCGACGCGATGCGATGCGATATGATGCGATGCGATGCGATGCGAGGCGATGCGAGGCGATGCGAGGCGATGCGAGGCGATGCTATGCGATGAGATGCGATGCGATGCGATACGATGCGATGCGATGCGATGCGATGCGATGCGATACGATGCGATGCGAAGCGAGGCGATGCGATACGATGCGATGGGATGCGATGCGATGCGATGCGATACGATTCGATGCGAGGCGATGCGAGGCGATGCGAGGCGATGCGATGCGATGCGATGCGATCTGATGCGATGCGAGGCGATGCGAGGCGATGCGATGCGTTGAGATGCGATGCGATGCAATGCGACGCGATGCAATGCGATGCGATGCGATGCTATGCGATGAGATGCGAGGCGATGCGAGGCGATGCGATGCGATGCGACGCGATGCGATGCGATATGATGCGATGCGATGCGATGCGATATGATGCGATGCGATGCGACGCGATGCGATGCGATATGATGCGAGGCGATGCGAGGCGATGCGAGGCGATGCGAGGCGATGCGATGCGATGCGATGCGATGCGACGCGATGCAATGCGATGCGATGCGATGCTATGCGATGAGATGCGAGGCGATGCGAAGCGATGCGATGCGATGCGACGCGATGCGATGCGATATGATGCGATGCGATGCGATGCGATATGATGCGATGCGATGCGACGCGATGCGATGCGATATGATGCGAGGCGATGCGAGGCGATGCGATGCGATGAGATGCGATGAAATGCGATGAGATGCGATGCGATGCAAGGCGATGCGATGCGATGCGATACGATGCGATGCGATGCGATGCGATACGATTCGATGCGAGGCGATGCGAGGCGATGCGAGGCGATGCGATGCGATGCGATGCGATCTGATGCGATGCGAGGCGATGCGAGGCGATGCGATGCGTTGAGATGCGATGCGATGCGATGCGACGCGATGCAATGCGATGCGATGCGATGCTATGCGATGAGATGCGAGGCGATGCGAAGCGATGCGATGCGATGCGACGCGATGCGATGCGATATGATGCGATGCGATGCGATGCGATATGATGCGATGCGATGCGACGCGATGCGATGCGATATGATGCGAGGCGATGCGAGGCGATGCGATGCGATGAGATGCGATGAAATGCGATGAGATGCGATGCGATGCGATGCGAGCGAGGGGATGCGAGGCGATGCGATGCGTTGAGATGCGATGCGATGCGATGCGACGCGATGCAATGCGATGCGATGCGATGCTATGCGATGAGATGCGAGGCGATGCGAGGCGATGCGATGCGATGCGACGCGTTGCGATGCGATATGATGCGAGGCGATGCGAGGCGATGCGAGGCGATGCGAGGCGATGCGATGCGATGCGATGCGATGCGACGCGATGCAATGCGATGCGATGCGATGCTATGCGATGCGACGCGATGCGATGCGATATGATGCGATGCGATGCGATGCGATATGATGCGATGCGATGCGACGCGATGCGATGCGATATGATGCGAGGCGATGCGAGGCGATGCGATGCGATGAGATGCGATGAAATGCGATGAGATGCGATGCGATGCAAGGCGATGCGATGCGATGCTATGCGATGAGATGCGAGGCGATGCGATGCGATGCGATGCGATGAGATGCGATGAAATGCGATGAGATGTGATGCGATGCAAGGCGATGCGATGCGATGCTATGCGATGAGATGCGAGGCGATGCGATGCGATGCGATGCGATGCGATGCGACGCGATGCAATGCGATGCGATGCGATGCTATGCGATGAGATGCGAGGCGAAGCGATGCGATGCGATGCGATGCGATGCGACGCGATGCAATGCGATGCGATGCGATGCTATGCGATGAGATGCGAGGCGAAGCGATGCGATGCGATGCGATGCGATGCGAAGCGATGCAATGCGATGCGATGCGATGCTATGCGATGAGATGCGAGGCGATGCGAGGCGATGCGATGCGATGCGACGCGATTCGATGCGATATGATGCGATGCGATGCGAGGCGATGCGAGGCGATGCGAGGCGATGCGAGGCGATGCGATGCGATGAGATGCGATGCGATGCGATACGATGCGATGCGATGCGATGCGAGGCGATGCGAGGCGATGCGAGGCGATGCGATGCGATGCGATCTGATGCGATGCGAGGCGATGCGAGGCAATGTGAGGCGATGCGATGCGATGCGATGCGATGCGATGCGAGGCGATGCGAGGCGAGGCGATGCGAAGCGAAGCGATGCGATGCGATGCGATGCGATGCGAGGCGATGCGAGGCAATGTGAGGCGATGCGATGCGATGCGATGCGATGCAATGCGAGGCGATGCGATGCGAGGCAATGCGAGGCGATGTGAGGCGATGCGATGCGATGCGATGCAATGCGATGCGAGGCGATGCGAAGCGAAGCGATGCGATGCGAAGCGATGCGATGCGATGCGATGCAATGCGATGCGAGGCGATGCGAAGCGAAGCGATGCGATGCGATGCGATGCGATGCGATGCGATGCAATGCGAGGCGATGCGGTGCGAGGCAATGCGAGGCGATGTGAGGCGATGCGATGCGATGCGATGCGATGCGATGCGAGGCGATGCGAGGCGATGTGAGGCGATGCGATGCGATGCGATGCAATGCGATGCGATGCGAGGCGATGCGAGGCAATGCGATGCGATGCGAGGCAATGCGAGGCGATGTGAGGCGATGCGATGCGATGCGATGCGATGCGATGCGATGCGATGCGACGCGATGCAATGCGATGCGATGCGGTGCGATGCGATGAGATGCAAGGCGATGCGATGAGATGCGATGCGATCTGATGCGATGCGAGGCGATGCGAGGCGATGCGAGGCGATGCGATGCGTTGAGATGCGATGCGATGCAATGCGACGCGATGCAATGCGATGCGATGCGATGCTATGCGATGAGATGCGAGGCGATGCGATGCGATGCTATGCGATGAGATGTGAGGCGATGCGAGGCGATGCGATGCGATGCGACGCAATGCGATGCGATATGATGCGATGCGATGCGATGCGAGGCGATGCGAGGCGATGCGAGGCGATGCGAGGCGATGCTATGCGATGAGATGCGATGCGATGCGATACGATGCGACGAGATGCAATGCGATGCGATGCGATGCTATGCGATGAGATGCGAGGCGATGCGAAGCGATGCGATGCGATGCGACGCGATGCGATGCGAGGCGATGCGAGGCGATGCGAGGCGATGCGATGCGATGCGATGCGATGCGACGCGATGCAATGCGATGCGATGCGATGTTATGCGATGAGATGCGAGGCGATGCGAAGCGATGCGATGCGATGCGACGCGATGCGATGCGATATGATGCGATGCGATGCGATGCGATATGATGCGATGCGATGCGACGCGATGCGATGCGATATGATACGAGGCGATGCGAGGCGATGCGATGCGATGAGATGCGATGAAATGCGATGAGATGCGATGCGATGCAAGGCGATGCGATGCGATGCGAGGCGAAGCGATGCGATGCGATGCGATGCGATGCGACGCGATGCAATGCGATGCGATGCGATGCTATGCGATGAGATGCGAGGCGATGCGAGGCGATGCGATGCGGTGCGACGCGATTCGATGCGATATGATGCGATGCGATGCGATACGATGCGATGCGATGCGATGCGAGGGGATGCGATGCGATATGATGCGATGCGATGCGATGCGGGGCGATGCGAGGCGATGCGATGCGATGCGATGCGATGCGATGCGATACGATGCGATGCGAGGCGATGCGAGGCGATGCGAGGCGATGCGATGCGATGAGATGCGATGCGATGCGATACGATGCGATGCGATCTGATGCGATGCGAGGCGATGCGAGGCGATGCGATGCGTTGAGATGCGATGCGATGCGATGCGACGCGATGCAATGCGATGCGATGCGATGCTATGCGATGAGATGCGAGGCGATGCGATGCGATGCTATGCGATGAGATGTGAGGCGATGCGAGGCGATGCGATGCGATGCGACGCGATGCGATGCGATATATTTGCGATGCGATGCGATGCGATATGATGCGATGTGATGCGACGCGATGCGATGCGATATGATGCGAGGCGATGCGAGGCAATGCGATGAGATGCGAGGCGATGCGAAGCGATGCGATGCGATGCGACGCGATGCGATGCGATATATTTGCGATGCGATGCGATGCGATATGATGCGATGCGATGCGACGCGATGCGATGCGATATGATGCGAGGCGATGCGAGGCGATGCGATGCGATGAGATGCGATGAAATGCGATGAGATGCGATGCGATGCAAGGCGATGCGATGCGATGCGATACGATGCGATGCGATGCGATGCGATGCGATGCGATACGATTCGATGCGAGGCGATGCGAGGCGATGCGAGGCGATGCGATGCGATGCGATGCGATCTGATGCGATGCGAGGCGATGCGAGGCGATGCGATGCGTTGAGATGCGATGCGATGCGATGCGACGCGATGCAATGCGATGCGATGCGATGCTATGCGATGAGATGCGAGGCGATGCGAGGCGATGCGATGCGATGCGACGCGATGCGATGCGATATGATGCGAGGCGATGCGAGGCGATGCGAGGCGATGCGAGGCGATGCGATGCGATGCGATGCGATGCGACGCGATGCAATGCGATGCGATGCGATGCTATGCGATGAGATGCGAGGCGATGCGAAGCGATGCGATGCGATGCGACGCGATGCGATGCGATATGATGCGATGCGATGCGATGCGATATGATGCGATGCGATGCGACGCGATGCGATGCGATATGATTCGAGGCGATGCGAGGCGATGCGATGCGATGAGATGCGATGAAATGCGATGAGATGCGATGCGATGCAAGGCGATGCGATGCGATGCGAGGCGAAGCGATGCGATGCGATGCGATGCGATGCGACGCGATGCAATGCGATGCGATGCGATGCTATGCGATGAGATGCGAGGCGAAGCGAAGCGATGCGATGCGATGCGACGCGATTCGATGCGATATGATGCGATGCGATGCGAGGCGATGCGAGGCGATGCGAGGCGATGCGAGGCGATGCGATGCGATGAGATGCGATGCGATGCGATACGATGCGATGCGATGCGATGCGAGGCGATGCGAGGCGATGCGAGGCGATGCGATGCGTTGAGATGAGATGCGATGTGATACGATGCGATGCGATGCGATGCAATGCGATGCGAGGCGATGCAAAGCGAAGCGATGCGATGCGAAGCGATGCGATGCGATGCGATGCGATGCGATGCGATGCGATGCGATGCGATGCGATGCAATGCGAGGCGATGCGATGCGAGGCAATGCGAGGCGATGTGAGGCGATGCGATGCGATGCGATGCGATGCGATGCGAGGCGATGCGAGGCGATGTGAGGCGATGCGATGCGATGCGATGCAATGCGATGCGATGCGAGGCGATGCGAGGCAATGCGATGCGATGCGAGGCAATGCGAGGCGATGTGAGGCGATGCGATGCGATGCGATGCGATGCGATGCGATGCGATGCGACGCGATGCAATGCGATGCGATGCGATGCGATGCGATGAGATGCAAGGCGATGCGATGCGATGCGATACGAGGCGATGCGATGCTATGCGATTCGATGCGATGCGATGCGATGCGATGCGATGCGACGCGATGCAATGCGATGCGATGCGATGCTATGCGATGAGATGCGAGGCGATGCGAGGCGATGCGAGGCGATGCGATGCGATGCGACGCGATGCGATGCGATGCGATGCGATGCGATGCGATACGATGCGATGCGAGGCGATGCGATGCGATGCGACGCGATGCGATGCGATATGATGCGATGCGATGCGATGCGAGGCGATGCGAGGCGATGCGATGCGATGCGATGCGATGCGATACGATGCGATGCGAGGCGATGCGAGGCGATGCGAGGCGATGCGATGCGATGAGATGCGATGCGATGCGATACGATGCGATACGATCTGATGCGATGCGAGGCGATGCGAGGCGATGCGATGCGTTGAGATGCGATGCGATGCGATGCGACGCGATGCAATGCGATGCGATGCGATGCTATGCGATGAGATGCGAGGCGATGCGATGCGATACTATGCGATGAGATGTGAGGCGATGCGAGGCGATGTGATGCGATGCGACGCGATGCGATGCGAGGCGATGCGAGGCGATGCTATGCGATGAGATGCGATGCGATGCGATACGATGCGATGCGATGCGATGCGATGCGATACGATGCGATGCGATGCGAGGCGATGCGATACGATGCGATGCGATGCGATGCGATGCGATGCGATACGATTCGATGCGAGGCGATGCGAGGCGATGCGATGCGTTGAGATGCGATGCGATGCGATGCGACGCGATGCAATGCGATGCGATGCGATGCTATGCGATGAGATGCGAGGCGATGCGATGCGATACTATGCGATGAGATGTGAGGCGATGCGAGGCGATGCGATGCGATGCGACGCGATGCGATGCGAGGCGATGCGAGGCGATGCTATGCGATGAGATGCGATGCGATCTGATGCGATGCGAGGCGATGCGAGGCGATGCGATGCGTTGAGATGCGATGCGATGCAATGCGACGCGATGCAATGCGATGCGATGCGATGCGAGGCGATGCGATACGATGCGATGCGATGCGATGCGATGCTATGCGATGAGATGCGAGGCGATGCGATGCGATGCTATGCGATGAGATGTGAGGCGATGCGAGGCGATGCGATGCGAGGCGATGCGAGGCGATGCGAGGCGATGCGAGGCGATGCTATGCGATGAGATGCGATGCGATGCGATACGATGCGATGCGATGCGATGCGATGCGATGCGATACGATGCGATGCGATGCGAGGCGATGCGATACGATGCGATGCGATGCGATGCGATGCGATGCGATACGATTCGATGCGAGGCGATGCGAGGCGATGCGAGGCGATGCGATGCGATGCGATGCGATCTGATGCGATGCGAGGCGATGCGAGGCGATGCGATGCGTTGAGATGCGATGCGATGCAATGCGACGCGATGCAATGCGATGCGATGCGATGCTATGCGATGAGATGCGAGGCGATGCGAGGCGATGCGATGCGATGCGACGCGATGCGATGCGATATGATGCGATGCGATGCGATGCGATATGATGCGATGCGATGCGACG
This sequence comes from Agriotes lineatus, assembly GCA_940337035.1. Lineage (NCBI taxonomy): Eukaryota > Metazoa > Arthropoda > Insecta > Coleoptera > Elateridae > Agriotes > Agriotes lineatus. The sequence goes on from CALNHX010000030.1 coordinate 673,784, forward strand.
CGATGCGATGCGATATGATGCGAGGCGATGCGAGGCGATGCGACGCGATGCAATGCGATGCGATGCGATGCTATGCGATGAGATGCGAGGCGATGCGAAGCGATGCGATGCGATGCGACGCGATGCGATGCGATATGATGCGATGCGATGCGATGCGATATGATGCGATGCGATGCGACGCGATGCGATGCGATATGATGCGAGGCGATGCGAGGCGATGCGATGCGATGAGATGCGATGAAATGCGATGAGATGCGATGCGGTGCAAGGCGATGCGATGCGATGCGATACGATGCGATGCGATGCGATGCGATGCGATGCGATACGATTCGATGCGAGGCGATGCGAGGCGATGCGAGGCGATGCGATGCGATGCGATGCGATCTGATGCGATGCGAGGCGATGCGAGGCGATGCGATGCGTTGAGATGCGATGCGATGCGATGCGACGCGATGCAATGCGATGCGATGCGATGCTATGCGATGAGATGCGAGGCGATGCGAAGCGATGCGATGCGATGCGACGCGATGCGATGCGATGCGAGGCGATGCGAGGCAATGTGAGGCGATGCGATGCGATGCGATGCGATGCAATGCGAGGCGATGCGATGCGAGGCAATGCGAGGCGATGTGAGGCGATGCGATGCGATGCGATGCAATGCGATGCGAGGCGATGCGAAGCGAAGCGATGCGATGCGATCTGATGCGATGCGAGGCGATGCGAGGCAATGTGAGGCGATGCGATGCGATGCGATGCGATGCGATGCGAGGCGATGCGAGGCGAGGCGATGCGAAGCGAAGCGATGCGATGCGATGCGATGCGATGCGAGGCGATGCGAGGCAATGTGAGGCGATGCGATGCGATGCGATGCGATGCAATGCGAGGCGATGCGATGCGAGGCAATGCGAGGCGATGTGAGGCGATGCGATGCGATGCGATGCAATGCGATGCGAGGCGATGCGAAGCGAAGCGATGCGATGCGAAGCGATGCGATGCGATGCGATGCAATGCGATGCGAGGCGATGCGAAGCGAAGCGATGCGATGCGATGCGATGCGATGCGATGCGATGCAATGCGAGGCGATGCGGTGCGAGGCAATGCGAGGCGATGTGAGGCGATGCGATGCGATGCGATGCGATGCGATGCGAGGCGATGCGAGGCGATGTGAGGCGATGCGATGCGATGCGATGCAATGCGATGCGATGCGAGGCGATGCGAGGCAATGCGATGCGATGCGAGGCAATGCGAGGCGATGTGAGGCGATGCGATGCGATGCGATGCGATGCGATGCGATGCGAAGCGACGCGATGCAATGCGATGCGATGCGATGCGATGCGATGAGATGCAAGGCGATGCGATGAGATGCGATACGAGGCGATGCGATGCTATGCGATTCGATGCGATGCGATGCGATGCGATGCGATGCGATGCGATGCGACGCGATGCAATGCGATGCGATGCGATGCTATGCGATGAGATGCGAGGCGATGCGAGGCGATGCGAGGCGATGCGAGGCGATGCGATGCGATGCGACGCGATGCGATGCGATGCGATGCGATGCGATGCGATACGATGCGATGCGAGGCGATGCGATGCGATGCGACGCGATGCGATGCGATATGATGCGATGCGATGCGATGCGAGGCGATGCAAGGCGATGCGATGCGATGCGATGCGATGCGATGCGATACGATGCGATGCGAGGCGATGCGAGGCGATGCGAGGCGATGCGATGCGATGAGATGCGATGCGATGCGATACGATGCGATGCGATCTGATGCGATGCGAGGCGATGCGAGGCGATGCGAGGCGATGCGATGCGTTGAGATGCGATGCGATGCAATGCGACGCGATGCAATGCGATGCGATGCGATGCTATGCGATGAGATGCGAGGCGATGCGATGCGATGCTCTGCGATGAGATGTGAGGCGATGCGAGGCGATGCGATGCGATGCGACGCAATGCGATGCGATATGATGCGATGCGATGCGATGCGAGGCGATGCGAGGCGATGCGAGGCGATGCGAGGCGATGCTATGCGATGAGATGCGATGCGATGCGATACGATGCGACGCGATGCAATGCGATGCGATGCGATGCTATGCGATGAGATGCGAGGCGATGCGAAGCGATGCGATGCGATGCGACGCGATGCGATGCGAGGCGATGCGAGGCGATGCGAGGCGATGCGATGCGATGCGATGCGATGCGACGCGATGCAATGCGATGCGATGCGATGTTATGCGATGAGATGCGAGGCGATGCGAAGCGATGCGATGCGATGCGACGCGATGCGATGCGATATGATGCGATGCGATGCGATGCGATATGATGCGATGCGATGCGACGCGATGCGATGCGATATGATGCGATATGATGCGAGGCGATGCGAGGCGATGCGATGCGATGAGATGCGATGAAATGCGATGCGATGCAAGGCGATGCGATGCGATGCGAGGCGAAGCGATGCGATGCGATGCGATGCGATGCGACGCGATGCAATGCGATGCGATGCGATGCTATGCGATGAGATGCGAGGCGATGCGAGGCGATGCGATGCGATGCGACGCGATTCGATGCGATATGATGCGATGCGATGCGATACGATGCGATGCGATGCGATGCGAGGGGATGCGATGCGATATGATGCGATGCGATGCGATGCGGGGCGATGCGAGGCGATGCGATGCGATGCGATGCGATGCGATGCGATACGATGCGTTGCGAGGCGATGCGAGGCGATGCGAGGCGATGCGATGCGATGAGATGCGATGCGATGCGATACGATGCGATGCGATCTGATGCGATGCGAGGCGATGCGAGGCGATGCGATGCGTTGAGATGCGATGCGATGCGATGCGACGCGATGCAATGCGATGCGATGCGATGCTATGCGATGAGATGCGAGGCGATGCGATGCGATGCTATGCGATGAGATGTGAGGCGATGCGAGGCGATGCGATGCGATGCGACGCGATGCGATGCGATATATTTGCGATGCGATGCGATGCGATATGATGCGATGCGATGCGACGCGATGCGATGCGATATGATGCGAGGCGATGCGAGGCGATGCGATGAGATGCGAGGCGATGCGAAGCGATGCGATGCGATGCGACGCGATGCGATGCGATATATTTGCGATGCGATGCGATGCGATATGATGCGATGCGATGCGACGCGATGCGATGCGATATGATGCGAGTCGATGCGAGGCGATGCGATGCGATGAGATGCGATGAAATGCGATGAGATGCGATGCGATGCAAGGCGATGCGATGCGATGCGATACGATGCGATGCGATGCGATGCGATGCGATGCGATACGATTCGATGCGAGGCGATGCGAGGCGATGCGAGGCGATGCGATGCGATGCGATGCGATCTGATGCGATGCGAGGCGATGCGAGGCGATGCGATGCGTTGAGATGCGATGCGATGCGATGCGACGCGATGCAATGCGATGCGATGCGATGCTATGCGATGAGATGCGAGGCGATGCGAGGCGATGCGATGCGATGCGACGCGATGCGATGCGATATGATGCGAGGCGATTCGAGGCGATGCGAGGCGATGCGAGGCGATGCGATGCGATGCGATGCGATGCGACGCGATGCAATGCGATGCGATGCGATGCTATGCGATGAGATGCGAGGCGATGCGAAGCGATGCGATGCGATGCGACGCGATGCGATGCGATATGATGCGATGCGATGCGATGCGATATGATGCGATGCGATGCGACGCGATGCGATGCGATATGATTCGAGGCGATGCGAGGCGATGCGATGCGATGAGATGCGATGAAATGCGATGAGATGCGATGCGATGCAAGGCGATGCGATGCGATGCGAGGCGAAGCGATGCGATGCGATGCGATGCGATGCGACGCGATGCAATGCGATGCGATGCGATGCTATGCGATGAGATGCGAGGCGAAGCGAAGCGATGCGATGCGATGCGACGCGATTCGATGCGATATGATGCGATGCGATGCGAGGCGATGCGAGGCGATGCGAGGCGATGCGAGGCGATGCGATGCGATGAGATGCGATGCGATGCGATACGATGCGATGCGATGCGATGCGAGGCGATGCGAGGCGATGCGAGGCGATGCGGTGCGATGCGATCTGATGCGATGCGAGGCGATGCGAGGCGATGCGATGCGTTGAGATGAGATGCGATGTGATACGATGCGATGCGATGCGATGCGAGGGGATGCGAGGCGATGCGATGCGATGCGATGCAATGCGATGCGAGGCGATGCGAAGCGAAGCGATGCGATGCGATGCGATGCGATGCGAGGCGATGCGAGGCAATGTGAGGCGATGCGATGCGATGCGATGCGATGCAATGCGAGGCGATGCGATGCGAGGCAATGCGAGGCGATGTGAGGCGATGCGATGCGATGCGATGCGATGCGATGCGAGGCGATGCGAGGCGAGGCGATGCGAAGCGAAGCGATGCGATGCGATGCGATGCGATGCGATGCGATGCGAGGCGATGCGAGGCAATGTGAGGCGATGCGATGCGATGCGATGCGATGCAATGCGAGGCGATGCGATGCGAGGCAATGCGAGGCGATGTGAGGCGATGCGATGCGATGCGATGCAATGCGATGCGAGGCGATGCAAAGCGAAGCGATGCGATGCGAAGCGATGCGATGCGATGCGATGCGATGCGATGCGATGCGATGCGATGCGATGCGATGCGATGCGATGCGATGAGATGCAAGGCGATGCGATGAGATGCGATACGAGGCGATGCGATGCTATGCGATTCGATGCGATGCGATGCGATGCGATGCGATGCGATGCGATGCGACGCGATGCAATGCGATGCGATGCGATGCTATGCGATGAGATGCGAGGCGATGCGAGGCGATGCGAGGCGATGCGAGGCGATGCGATGCGATGCGACGCGATGCGATGCGATGCGATGCGATGCGATGCGATACGATGCGATGCGAGGCGATGCGATGCGATGCGACGCGATGCGATGCGATATGATGCGATGCGATGCGATGCGAGGCGATGCAAGGCGATGCGATGCGATGCGATGCGATGCGATGCGATACGATGCGATGCGAGGCGATGCGAGGCGATGCGAGGCGATGCGATGCGATGAGATGCGATGCGATGCGATACGATGCGATGCGATCTGATGCGATGCGAGGCGATGCGAGGCGATGCGAGGCGATGCGATGCGTTGAGATGCGATGCGATGCAATGCGACGCGATGCAATGCGATGCGATGCGATGCTATGCGATGAGATGCGAGGCGATGCGATGCGATGCTCTGCGATGAGATGTGAGGCGATGCGAGGCGATGCGATGCGATGCGACGCAATGCGATGCGATATGATGCGATGCGATGCGATGCGAGGCGATGCGAGGCGATGCGAGGCGATGCGAGGCGATGCTATGCGATGAGATGCGATGCGATGCGATACGATGCGACGCGATGCAATGCGATGCGATGCGATGCTATGCGATGAGATGCGAGGCGATGCGAAGCGATGCGATGCGATGCGACGCGATGCGATGCGAGGCGATGCGAGGCGATGCGAGGCGATGCGATGCGATGCGATGCGATGCGACGCGATGCAATGCGATGCGATGCGATGTTATGCGATGAGATGCGAGGCGATGCGAAGCGATGCGATGCGATGCGACGCGATGCGATGCGATATGATGCGATGCGATGCGATGCGATATGATGCGATGCGATGCGACGCGATGCGATGCGATATGATGCGAGGCGATGCGAGGCGATGCGATGCGATGAGATGCGATGAAATGCGATGAGATGCGATGCGATGCAAGGCGATGCGATGCGATGCGAGGCGAAGCGATGCGATGCGATGCGATGCGATGCGACGCGATGCAATGCGATGCGATGCGATGCTATGCGATGAGATGCGAGGCGATGCGAGGCGATGCGATGCGATGCGACGCGATTCGATGCGATATGATGCGATGCGATGCGATACGATGCGATGCGATGCGATGCGAGGGGATGCGATGCGATATGATGCGATGCGATGCGATGCGGGGCGATGCGAGGCGATGCGATGCGATGCGATGCGATGCGATGCGATACGATGCGTTGCGAGGCGATGCGAGGCGATGCGAGGCGATGCGATGCGATGAGATGCGATGCGATGCGATACGATGCGATGCGATCTGATGCGATGCGAGGCGATGCGAGGCGATGCGATGCGTTGAGATGCGATGCGATGCGATGCGACGCGATGCAATGCGATGCGATGCGATGCTATGCGATGAGATGCGAGGCGATGCGATGCGATGCTATGCGATGAGATGTGAGGCGATGCGAGGCGATGCGATGCGATGCGACGCGATGCGATGCGATATATTTGCGATGCGATGCGATGCGATATGATGCGATGCGATGCGACGCGATGCGATGCGATATGATGCGAGGCGATGCGAGGCGATGCGATGAGATGCGAGGCGATGCGAAGCGATGCGATGCGATGCGACGCGATGCGATGCGATATATTTGCGATGCGATGCGATGCGATATGATGCGATGCGATGCGACGCGATGCGATGCGATATGATGCGAGTCGATGCGAGGCGATGCGATGCGATGAGATGCGATGAAATGCGATGAGATGCGATGCGATGCAAGGCGATGCGATGCGATGCGATACGATGCGATGCGATGCGATGCGATGCGATGCGATACGATTCGATGCGAGGCGATGCGAGGCGATGCGAGGCGATGCGAGGCGATGCGATGCGATGCGATGCGATCTGATGCGATGCGAGGCGATGCGAGGCGATGCGATGCGTTGAGATGCGATGCGATGCGATGCGACGCGATGCAATGCGATGCGATGCGATGCTATGCGATGAGATGCGAGGCGATGCGAGGCGATGCGATGCGATGCGACGCGATGCGATGCGATATGATGCGAGGCGATTCGAGGCGATGCGAGGCGATGCGAGGCGATGCGATGCGATGCGATGCGATGCGACGCGATGCAATGCGATGCGATGCGATGCTATGCGATGAGATGCGAGGCGATGCGAAGCGATGCGATGCGATGCGACGCGATGCGATGCGATATGATGCGATGCGATGCGATGCGATATGATGCGATGCGATGCGACGCGATGCGATGCGATATGATTCGAGGCGATGCGAGGCGATGCGATGCGATGAGATGCGATGAAATGCGATGAGATGCGATGCGATGCAAGGCGATGCGATGCGATGCGAGGCGAAGCGATGCGATGCGATGCGATGCGATGCGACGCGATGCAATGCGATGCGATGCGATGCTATGCGATGAGATGCGAGGCGAAGCGAAGCGATGCGATGCGATGCGACGCGATTCGATGCGATATGATGCGATGCGATGCGAGGCGATGCGAGGCGATGCGAGGCGATGCGAGGCGATGCGATGCGATGAGATGCGATGCGATGCGATACGATGCGATGCGATGCGATGCGAGGCGATGCGAGGCGATGCGAGGCGATGCGATGCGATGCGATCTGATGCGATGCGAGGCGATGCGAGGCGATGCGATGCGTTGAGATGAGATGCGATGTGATACGATGCGATGCGATGCGATGCGAGGGGATGCGAGGCGATGCGATGCGATGCGATGCAATGCGATGCGAGGCGATGCGAAGCGAAGCGATGCGATGCGATGCGATGCGATGCGAGGCGATGCGAGGCAATGTGAGGCGATGCGATGCGATGCGATGCGATGCAATGCGAGGCGATGCGATGCGAGGCAATGCGAGGCGATGTGAGGCGATGCGATGCGATGCGATGCGATGCGATGCGAGGCGATGCGAGGCGAGGCGATGCGAAGCGAAGCGATGCGATGCGATGCGATGCGATGCGATGCGATGCGAGGCGATGCGAGGCAATGTGAGGCGATGCGATGCGATGCGATGCGATGCAATGCGAGGCGATGCGATGCGAGGCAATGCGAGGCGATGTGAGGCGATGCGATGCGATGCGATGCAATGCGATGCGAGGCGATGCAAAGCGAAGCGATGCGATGCGAAGCGATGCGATGCGATGCGATGCGATGCGATGCGATGCGATGCGATGCGATGCGATGCAATGCGAGGCGATGCGATGCGAGGCAATGCGAGGCGATGTGAGGCGATGCGATGCGATGCGATGCGATGCGATGCGAGGCGATGCGAGGCGATGTGAGGCGATGCGATGCGATGCGATGCAATGCGATGCGATGCGAGGCGATGCGAGGCAATGCGATGCGATGCGAGGCAATGCGAGGCGATGTGAGGCGATGCGATGCGATGCGATGCGATGCGATGCGACGCGATGCAATGCGATGCGATGCGATGCGATGCGATGAGATGCAAGGCGATGCGATGCGATGCGATACGAGGCGATGCGATGCTATGCGATTCGATGCGATGCGATGCGATGCGATGCGATGCGACGCGATGCAATGCGATGCGATGCGATGCTATGCGATGAGATGCGAGGCGATGCGAGGCGATGCGAGGCGATGCGATGCGATGCGACGCGATGCGATGCGATGCGATGCGATGCGATGCGATACGATGCGATGCGAGGCGATGCGATGCGATGCGACGCGATGCGATGCGATATGATGCGATGCGATGCGATGCGAGGCGATGCGAGGCGATGCGATGCGATGCGATGCGATGCGATGCGATACGATGCGATGCGAGGCGATGCGAGGCGATGCGAGGCGATGCGATGCGATGAGATGCGATGCGATGCGATACGATGCGATGCGATCTGATGCGATGCGAGGCGATGCGAGGCGATGCGATGCGTTGAGATGCGATGCGATGCGATGCGACGCGATGCAATGCGATGCGATGCGATGCTATGCGATGAGATGCGAGGCGATGCGATGCGATACTATGCGATGAGATGTGAGGCGATGCGAGGCGATGCGATGCGATGCGACGCGATGCGATGCGAGGCGATGCGAGGCGATGCTATGCGATGAGATGCGATGCGATGCGATACGATGCGATGCGATGCGATGCGATGCGATGCGATACGATGCGATGCGATGCGAGGCGATGCGATACGATGCGATGCGATGCGATGCGATGCGATGCGATACGATTCGATGCGAGGCGATGCGAGGCGATGCGATGCGTTGAGATGCGATGCGATGCGATGCGACGCGATGCAATGCGATGCGATGCGATGCTATGCGATGAGATGCGAGGCGATGCGATGCGATACTATGCGATGAGATGTGAGGCGATGCGAGGCGATGCGATGCGATGCGACGCGATGCGATGCGAGGCGATGCGAGGCGATGCTATGCGATGAGATGCGATGCGATCTGATGCGATGCGAGGCGATGCGAGGCGATGCGATGCGTTGAGATGCGATGCGATGCAATGCGACGCGATGCAATGCGATGCGATGCGATGCGAGGCGATGCGATACGATGCGATGCGATGCGATGCGATGCTATGCGATGAGATGCGAGGCGATGCGATGCGATGCTATGCGATGAGATGTGAGGCGATGCGAGGCGATGCGATGCGAGGCGATGCGAGGCGATGCGAGGCGATGCGAGGCGATGCTATGCGATGAGATGCGATGCGATGCGATACGATGCGATGCGATGCGATGCGATGCGATGCGATACGATGCGATGCGATGCGAGGCGATGCGATACGATGCGATGCGATGCGATGCGATGCGATGCGATACGATTCGATGCGAGGCGATGCGAGGCGATGCGAGGCGATGCGATGCGATGCGATGCGATCTGATGCGATGCGAGGCGATGCGAGGCGATGCGATGCGTTGAGATGCGATGCGATGCAATGCGACGCGATGCAATGCGATGCGATGCGATGCTATGCGATGAGATGCGAGGCGATGCGAGGCGATGCGATGCGATGCGACGCGATGCGATGCGATATGATGCGATGCGATGCGATGCGATATGATGCGATGCGATGCGACGCGATGCGATGCGATATGATGCGAGGCGATGCGAGGCGATGCGATGCGATGAGATGCGATGAAATGCGATGAGATGCGATGCGATGCAAGGCGATGCGATGCGATGCGATACGATGCGATGCGATGCGATGCGATGCGATGCGATACGATTCGATGCGAGGCGATGCGAGGCGATGCGAGGCGATGCGATGCGATGCGATGCGATCTGATGCGATGCGAGGCGATGCGAGGCGATGCGATGCGTTGAGATGCGATGCGATGCGATGCGACGCGATGCAATGCGATGCGATGCGATGCTATGCGATGAGATGCGAGGCGATGCGAAGCGATGCGATGCGATGCGACGCGATGCGATGCGATATGATGCGATGCGATGCGATGCGATATGATGCGATGCGATGCGACGCGATGCGATGCGATATGATGCGAGGCGATGCGAGGCGATGCGAGGCGATGCGAGGCGATGCGATGCGATGCGATGCGATGCGACGCGATGCAATGCGATGCGATGCGATGCTATGCGATGAGATGCGAGGCGATGCGAAGCGATGCGATGCGATGCGACGCGATGCGATGCGATATGATGCGATGCGATGCGATGCGATATGATGCGATGCGATGCGACGCGATGCGATGCGATATGATGCGAGGCGATGCGAGGCGATGCGATGCGATGAGATGCGATGAAATGCGATGAGATGCGATGCGATGCGATGCGATGCGAGGGGATGCGAGGCGATGCGATGCGTTGAGATGCGATGCGATGCGATGCGACGCGATGCAATGCGATGCGATGCGATGCTATGCGATGAGATGCGAGGCGATGCGAGGCGATGCGATGCGATGCGACGCGTTGCGATGCGATATGATGCGAGGCGATGCGAGGCGATGCGAGGCGATGCGAGGCGATGCGATGCGATGCGATGCGATGCGACGCGATGCAATGCGATGCGATGCGATGCTATGCGATGCGACGCGATGCGATGCGATATGATGCGATGCGATGCGATGCGATATGATGCGATGCGATGCGACGCGATGCGATGCGATATGATGCAAGGCGATGCGAGGCGATGCGATGCGATGAGATGCGATGAAATGCGATGAGATGCGATGCGATGCAAGGCGATGCGATGCGATGCTATGCGATGAGATGCGAGGCGATGCGATGCGATGCGATGCGATGAGATGCGATGCGATGCGAAGCGATGCAATGCGATGCGATGCGATGCTATGCGATGAGATGCGAGGCGATGCGAGGCGATGCGATGCGATGCGACGCGATTCGATGCGATATGATGCGATGCGATGCGAGGCGATGCGAGGCGATGCGAGGCGATGCGAGGCGATGCGATGCGATGAGATGCGATGCGATGCGATACGATGCGATGCGATGCGATGCGAGGCGATGCGAGGCGATGCGAGGCGATGCGATGCGATGCGATCTGATGCGATGCGAGGCGATGCGAGGCGATGCGATGCGTTGAGATGAGATGCGATGCGATACGATGCGATGCGATGCGATGCAATGCGATGCGAGGCGATGCGAAGCGCAGCTATGCGATGCGATGCGATGCGATGCGAGGCGATGCGAGGCAATGTGAGGCGATGCGATGCGATGCGATGCGATGCAATGCGAGGCGATGCGATGCGAGGCAATGCGAGGCGATGTGAGGCGATGCGATGCGATGCGATGCGATGCGATGCGAGGCGATGCGAGGCGAGGCGATGCGAAGCGAAGCGATGCGATGCGATGCGATGCGATGCGAGGCGATGCGAGGCAATGTGAGGCGATGCGATGCGATGCGATGCGATGCAATGCGAGGCGATGCGATGCGAGGCAATGCGAGGCGATGTGAGGCGATGCGATGCGATGCGATGCAATGCGATGCGAGGCGATGCGAAGCGAAGCGATGCGATGCGAAGCGATGCGATGCGATGCGATGCAATGCGATGCGAGGCGATGCGAAGCGAAGCGATGCGATGCGATGCGATGCGATGCGATGCGATGCAATGCGAGGCGATGCGGTGCGAGGCAATGCGAGGCGATGTGAGGCGATGCGAGGCAATGTGAGGCGATGCGATGCGATGCGATGCGATGCAATGCGAGGCGATGCGATGCGAGGCAATGCGAGGCGATGTGAGGCGATGCGATGCGATGCGATGCAATGCGATGCGAGGCGATGCGAAGCGAAGCGATGCGATGCGAAGCGATGCGATGCGATGCGATGCAATGCGATGCGAGGCGATGCGAAGCGAAGCGATGCGATGCGATGCGATGCGATGCGATGCGATGCAATGCGAGGCGATGCGGTGCGAGGCAATGCGAGGCGATGTGAGGCGATGCGATGCGATGCGATGCGATGCGATGCGAGGCGATGCGAGGCGATGTGAGGCGATGCGATGCGATGCGATGCAATGCGATGCGATGCGAGGCGATGCGAGGCAATGCGATGCGATGCGAGGCAATGCGAGGCGATGTGAGGCGATGCGATGCGATGCGATGCGATGCGATGCGATGCGATGCGACGCGATGCAATGCGATGCGATGCGATGCGATGCGATGAGATGCAAGGCGATGCGATGAGATGCGATACGAGGCGATGCGATGCTATGCGATTCGATGCGATGCGATGCGATGCGATGCGATGCGATGCGATGCGACGCGATGCAATGCGATGCGATGCGATGCTATGCGATGAGATGCGAGGCGATGCGAGGCGATGCGAGGCGATGCGAGGCGATGCGATGCGATGCGACGCGATGCGATGCGATGCGATGCGATGCGATGCGATACGATGCGATGCGAGGCGATGCGATGCGATGCGACGCGATGCGATGCGATATGATGCGATGCGATGCGATGCGAGGCGATGCAAGGCGATGCGATGCGATGCGATGCGATGCGATGCGATACGATGCGATGCGAGGCGATGCGAGGCGATGCGAGGCGATGCGATGCGATGAGATGCGATGCGATGCGATACGATGCGATGCGATCTGATGCGATGCGAGGCGATGCGAGGCGATGCGAGGCGATGCGATGCGTTGAGATGCGATGCGATGCAATGCGACGCGATGCAATGCGATGCGATGCGATGCTATGCGATGAGATGCGAGGCGATGCGATGCGATGCTATGCGATGAGATGCGAGGCGATGCGATGCGATGCTATGCGATGAGATGTGAGGCGATGCGAGGCGATGCGATGCGATGCGACGCAATGCGATGCGATATGATGCGATGCGATGCGATGCGACGCGATGCGAGGCGATGCGAGGCGATGCGAGGCGATGCTATGCGATGAGATGCGAGGCGATGCGATGCGATGCGACGCAATGCGATGCGATATGATGCGATGCGATGCGATGCGACGCGATGCGAGGCGATGCGAGGCGATGCGAGGCGATGCGAAGCGAAGCGATGCGATGCGATGCGATGCGATGCGAGGCGATGCGAGGCAATGTGAGGCGATGCGATGCGATGCGATGCGATGCAATGCGAGGCGATGCGATGCGAGGCAATGCGAGGCGATGTGAGGCGATGCGATGCGATGCGATGCGATGCGATGCGAGGCGATGCGAGGCGATGTGAGGCGATGCGATGCGATGCGATGCAATGCGATGCGATGCGAGGCGATGCGAGGCAATGCGATGCGATGCGAGGCAATGCGAGGCGATGTGAGGCGATGCGATGCGATGCGATGCGATGCGATGCGACGCAATGCAATGCGATGCGATGCGATGCGATGCGATGAGATGCAAGGCGATGCGATGCGATGCGATACGAGGCGATGCGATGCTATGCGATTCGATGCGATGCGATGCGATGCGATGCGATGCGACGCGATGCAATGCGATGCGATGCGATGCTATGCGATGAGATGCGAGGCGATGCGAGGCGATGCGAGGCGATGCGATGCGATGCGACGCGATGCGATGCGATGCGATGCGATGCGATGCGATACGATGCGATGCGAGGCGATGCGATGCGATGCGACGCGATGCGATGCGATATGATGCGATGCGATGCGATGCGAGGCGATGCGAGGCGATGCGATGCGATGCGATGCGATGCGATGCGATGCGACGCGATGCAATGCGATGCGATGCGATGCTATGCGATGAGATGCGAGGCGATGCGAAGCGATGCGATGCGATGCGACGCGATGCGATGCGATATGATGCGATGCGATGCGATGCGATATGATGCGATGCGATGCGACGCGATGCGATGCGATGCGAGGCGATGCGAGGCGATGCTATGCGATGAGATGCGATGCGATCTGATGCGATGCGAGGCGATGCGAGGCGATGCGATGCGTTGAGATGCGATGCGATGCAATGCGACGCGATGCAATGCGATGCGATGCGATGCGAGGCGATGCGATACGATGCGATGCGATGCGATGCGATGCTATGCGATGAGATGCGAGGCGATGCGATGCGATGCTATGCGATGAGATGTGAGGCGATGCGAGGCGATGCGATGCGAGGCGATGCGAGGCGATGCGAGGCGATGCGAGGCGATGCTATGCGATGAGATGCGATGCGATGCGATACGATGCGTTGCGATGCGATGCGATGCGATGCGATACGATGCGATGCGATGCGAGGCGATGCGATACGATGCGATGCGATGCGATGCGATGCGATGCGATACGATTCGATGCGAGGCGATGCGAGGCGATGCGAGGCGATGCGATGCGATGCGATGCGATCTGATGCGATGCGAGGCGATGCGAGGCGATGCGATGCGTTGAGATGCGATGCGATGCAATGCGACGCGATGCAATGCGATGCGATGCGATGCTATGCGATGAGATGCGAGGCGATGCGAGGCGATGCGATGCGATGCGACGCGATGCGATGCGATATGATGCGATGCGATGCGATGCGATATGATGCGATGCGATGCGACGCGATGCGATGCGATATGATGCGAGGCGATGCGAGGCGATGCGAGGCGATGCGAGGCGATGCGATGCGATGCGATGCGATGCGACGCGATGCAATGCGATGCGATGCGATGCTATGCGATGAGATGCGAGGCGATGCGAAGCGATGCGATGCGATGCGACGCGATGCGATGCGATATGATGCGATGCGATGCGATGCGATATGATGCGATGCGATGCGACGCGATGCGATGCGATATGATGCGAGGCGATGCGAGGCGATGCGATGCGATGAGATGCGATGAAATGCGATGAGATGCGATGCGATGCAAGGCGATGCGATGCGATGCGATACGATGCGATGCGATGCGATGCGATGCGATGCGATACGATTCGATGCGAGGCGATGCGAGGCGATGCGAGGCGATGCGATGCGATGCGATGCGATCTGATGCGATGCGAGGCGATGCGAGGCGATGCGATGCGTTGAGATGCGATGCGATGCGATGCGACGCGATGCAATGCGATGCGATGCGATGCTATGCGATGAGATGCGAGGCGATGCGAAGCGATGCGATGCGATGCGACGCGATGCGATGCGATATGATGCGATGCGATGCGATGCGATATGATGCGATGCGATGCGACGCGATGCGATGCGATATGATGCGAGGCGATGCGAGGCGATGCGAGGCGATGCGAGGCGATGCGATGCGATGCGATGCGATGCGACGCGATGCAATGCGATGCGATGCGATGCTATGCGATGAGATGCGAGGCGATGCGAAGCGATGCGATGCGATGCGACGCGATGCGATGCGATATGATGCGATGCGATGCGATGCGATATGATGCGATGCGATGCGACGCGATGCGATGCGATATGATGCGAGGCGATGCGAGGCGATGCGATGCGATGAGATGCGATGAAATGCGATGAGATGCGATGCGATGCGATGCGATGCGAGGGGATGCGAGGCGATGCGATGCGTTGAGATGCGATGCGATGCGATGCGACGCGATGCAATGCGATGCGATGCGATGCTATGCGATGAGATGCGAGGCGATGCGAGGCGATGCGATGCGATGCGACGCGTTGCGATGCGATATGATGCGAGGCGATGCGAGGCGATGCGAGGCGATGCGAGGCGATGCGATGCGATGCGATGCGATGCGACGCGATGCAATGCGATGCGATGCGATGCTATGCGATGCGACGCGATGCGATGCGATATGATGCGATGCGATGCGATGCGATATGATGCGATGCGATGCGACGCGATGCGATGCGATATGATGCAAGGCGATGCGAGGCGATGCGATGCGATGAGATGCGATGAAATGCGATGAGATGCGATGCGATGCAAGGCGATGCGATGCGATGCTATGCGATGAGATGCGAGGCGATGCGATGCGATGCGATGCGATGAGATGCGATGCGATGCGAAGCGATGCAATGCGATGCGATGCGATGCTATGCGATGAGATGCGAGGCGATGCGAGGCGATGCGATGCGATGCGACGCGATTCGATGCGATATGATGCGATGCGATGCGAGGCGATGCGAGGCGATGCGAGGCGATGCGAGGCGATGCGATGCGATGAGATGCGATGCGATGCGATACGATGCGATGCGATGCGATGCGAGGCGATGCGAGGCGATGCGAGGCGATGCGATGCGATGCGATCTGATGCGATGCGAGGCGATGCGAGGCGATGCGATGCGTTGAGATGAGATGCGATGCGATACGATGCGATGCGATGCGATGCAATGCGATGCGAGGCGATGCGAAGCGCAGCTATGCGATGCGATGCGATGCGATGCGAGGCGATGCGAGGCAATGTGAGGCGATGCGATGCGATGCGATGCGATGCAATGCGAGGCGATGCGATGCGAGGCAATGCGAGGCGATGTGAGGCGATGCGATGCGATGCGATGCGATGCGATGCGAGGCGATGCGAGGCGAGGCGATGCGAAGCGAAGCGATGCGATGCGATGCGATGCGATGCGAGGCGATGCGAGGCAATGTGAGGCGATGCGATGCGATGCGATGCGATGCAATGCGAGGCGATGCGATGCGAGGCAATGCGAGGCGATGTGAGGCGATGCGATGCGATGCGATGCAATGCGATGCGAGGCGATGCGAAGCGAAGCGATGCGATGCGAAGCGATGCGATGCGATGCGATGCAATGCGATGCGAGGCGATGCGAAGCGAAGCGATGCGATGCGATGCGATGCGATGCGATGCGATGCAATGCGAGGCGATGCGGTGCGAGGCAATGCGAGGCGATGTGAGGCGATGCGATGCGATGCGATGCGATGCGATGCGAGGCGATGCGAGGCGATGTGAGGCGATGCGATGCGATGCGATGCAATGCGATGCGATGCGAGGCGATGCGAGGCAATGCGATGCGATGCGAGGCAATGCGAGGCGATGTGAGGCGATGCGATGCGATGCGATGCGATGCGATGCGATGCGATGCGACGCGATGCAATGCGATGCGATGCGATGCGATGCGATGAGATGCAAGGCGATGCGATGAGATGCGATACGAGGCGATGCGATGCTATGCGATTCGATGCGATGCGATGCGATGCGATGCGATGCGATGCGATGCGACGCGATGCAATGCGATGCGATGCGATGCTATGCGATGAGATGCGAGGCGATGCGAGGCGATGCGAGGCGATGCGAGGCGATGCGATGCGATGCGACGCGATGCGATGCGATGCGATGCGATGCGATGCGATACGATGCGATGCGAGGCGATGCGATGCGATGCGACGCGATGCGATGCGATATGATGCGATGCGATGCGATGCGAGGCGATGCAAGGCGATGCGATGCGATGCGATGCGATGCGATGCGATACGATGCGATGCGAGGCGATGCGAGGCGATGCGAGGCGATGCGATGCGATGAGATGCGATGCGATGCGATACGATGCGATGCGATCTGATGCGATGCGAGGCGATGTGAGGCGATGCGAGGCGATGCGATGCGTTGAGATGCGATGCGATGCAATGCGACGCGATGCAATGCGATGCGATGCGATGCTATGCGATGAGATGCGAGGCGATGCGATGCGATGCTATGCGATGAGATGTGAGGCGATGCGAGGCGATGCGATGCGATGCGACGCAATGCGATGCGATATGATGCGATGCGATGCGATGCGACGCGATGCGAGGCGATGCGAGGCGATGCGAGGCGATGCTATGCGATGAGATGCGATGCGATGCGATACGATGCGACGCGATGCAATGCGATGCGATGCGATGCTATGCGATGAGATGCGAGGCGATGCGAAGCGATGCGATGCGATGCGACGCGATGCGATGCGAGGCGATGCGAGGCGATGCGAGGCGATGCGATGCGATGCGATGCGATGCGACGCGATGCAATGCGATGCGATGCGATGTTATGCGATGAGATGCGAGGCGATGCGAAGCGATGCGATGAGATGCGATGAAATGCGATGAGATGCGATGCGATGCAAGGCGATGCGATGCGATGCGAGGCGAAGCGATGCGATGCGATGCGATGCGATGCGACGCGATGCAATGCGATGCGATGCGATGCTATGCGATGAGATGCGAGGCGATGCGAGGCGATGCGATGCGATGCGACGCGATTCGATGTGATATGATGCGATGCGATGCGATACGATGCGATGCGATGCGATGCGAGGGGATGCGAGGCGATGCGATGCGATGCGATGCAATGCGATGCGAGGCGATGCGATGCGAGGCAATGCGAGGCGATGCGATGCGATGCGATGCGATGCGAGGGGATGCGAGGCGATGCGATGCGATGCGATGCAATGCGATGCGAGGCGATGCGATGCGAGGCAATGCGAGGCGAGGCGATGCGATGCGATACGATGCGAGGCGATGCGAGGCAATGTGAGGCGATGCGATGCGATGCGACGCGATGCAATGCGATGCGATGCGATGCGAAGCGATGCGATGCGATGCGATGCGATGCGATGCGATGCGATGCGATGCGATGCGATGCGATGCGATGCGAGGCGATGCGAGGCAATGTGAGGCGATGCGATGCGATGCGACGCGATGCAATGCGATGCGATGCGATGCGAAGCGATGCGATGCGATGCGATGCGATGCGATGCGATGCGAAGCGATGCGATGCGATGCGATGCGATGCGAGGCGATGCGAGGCAATGTGAGGCGATGCGATGCGATGCGATGCGATGCGATGCGATGCGATGCGATGCGAAGCGATGCGATGCGATGCGATGCGATGCGAGGCGATGCGAGGCAATGTGAGGCGATGCGATGCGATGCGACGCGATGCAATGCGATGCGATGCGATGCCAAGCGATGCGATGCGATGCGATGCGATGCGATGCGATGCGATGCGATGCGATGCGATGCGAGGCGATGCGAGGCGATGTGAGGCGATGCGATGCGATGCGATGCGATGCGAAGCGATGCGATGCGATGCGATGCGATGCGAGGCGATGCGAGGCAATGTGAGGCGATGCGATGCGATGCGACGCGATGCAATGCGATGCGATGCGATGCCAAGCGATGCGATGCGAGGCGATGTGAGGCGATGCGATGCGATGCGATGCGATGCGATGCGAGGCGATGCGAGGCGATGTGAGGCGATGCGATGCGATGCGATGCAATGCGATGCGATGCGAGGCGATGCGAGGCAATGCGATGCGATGTGAGGCAATGCGAGGCGATGTGAAACGATGCGATGCGATGCGATGCGATGCGATGCGATGCGATGCGACGCGATGCAATGCGATGCGATGCGATGCGATGCGATGAGATGCAAGGCGATGCGATGCGATGCGATACGAGGCGATGCGATGCTATGCGATTCGATGCGATGCGATGCGATGCGATGCGATGCGACGCGATGCAATGCGATGCGATGCGATGCTATGCGATGAAATGCGAGGCGATGCGAGGCGATGCGAGGCGATGCGATGCGATGCGACGCGATGCGATGCGATGCGATGCGATGCGATGCGATACGATGCGATGCGAGGCGATGCGATGCGATGCGACACGATGCGATGCGATATAATGCGATGCGATCTGATGCGATGCGAGGCGATGCGAGTCGATGCGATGCGATGCGATGCGATGCGATGCGATACGATGCGATGCGAGGCGATGCGAGGCGATGCGAGGCGATGCGATGCGATGAGATGCGATGCGATGCGATACGATGCGATGCGATCTGATGCGATGCGAGGCGATGCGAGGCGATGCGATGCGTTGAGATGCGATGCGATGCGATGCGACGCGATGCAATGCGATGCGATGCGATGCTATGCGATGAGATGCGAGGCGATGCGATGCGATGCTATGCGATGAGATGCGATGCTATGCGTTGAGATGCGATGCGATGCGATGCGACGCGATGCAATGCGATGCGAGGCGATGCGAGGCGATGTGAGGCGATGCGATGCGATGCGATGCAATGCGATGCGATGCGAGGCGATGCGAGGCAATGCGATGCGATGTGAGGCAATGCGAGGCGATGTGAGGCGATGCGATGCGATGCGATGCGATGCGATGCGATGCGACGCGATGCAATGCGATGCGATGCGATGCGATGCGATGAGATGCAAGGCGATGCGATGCGATGCGATACGAGGCGATGCGATGCTATGCGATTCGATGCGATGCGATGCGATGCGATGCGATGCGACGCGATGCAATGCGATGCGATGCGATGCTATGCGATGAAATGCGAGGCGATGCGAGGCGATGCGAGGCGATGCGATGCGATGCGACGCGATGCGATGCAATGCGATGCGATGCGATGCGATACGATGCGATGCGAGGCGATGCGATGCGATGCGACGCGATGCGATGCGATATGATGCGATGCGATGCGATGCGGGGCGATGCGAGGCGATGCGATGCGATGCGATGCGATGCGATGCGATACGATGCGATGCGAGGCGATGCGAGGCGATGCGAGGCGATGCGATGCGATGAGATGCGATGCGATGCGATACGATGCGATGCGATCTGATGCGATGCGAGGCGATGCGAGGCGATGCGATGCGTTGAGATGCGATGCGATGCGATGCGACGCGATGCAATGCGATGCGATGCGATGCTATGCGATGAGATGCGAGGCGATGCGATGCGATGCTATGCGATGAGATGTGAGGCGATGCGAGGCGATGCGATGCGATGCGACGCGATGCGATGCGATATCATGCGATGCGATGCGATGCGAGGCGATGCGAGGCGATGCGAGGCGATGCGAGGCGATGCTATGCGATGAGATGCGATGCGATGCGATACGATGCGATGCGATGCGATGCGATGCGATGCGATACGATGCGATGCGATGCGATGCGAGGCGATGCGATACGTTGCGATGCGATGCGATGCGATGCGATGCGATACGATTCGATGGGAGGCGATGCGAGGCGATGCGAGGCGATGCGATGCGATGCGATGCGATCTGATGCGATGCGAGGCGATGCGAGGCGATGCGAGGCGATGCGAGGCGATGCGATGCGATGCGATGCGATCTGATGCAATGCGATGCGATGCGATGCTATGCGATGAGATGCGAGGCGATGCGAAGCGATGCGATGCGATGCGACGCGATGCGATGCGATATGATGCGATGCGATGCGATGCGATATAATGCGATGCGATGCGACGCGATGCGATGCGATATGATGCGAGGCGATGCGAGGCGATGCGATGCGATGAGATGCGATGAAATGCGATAAGATGCGATGCGATGCAAGGCGATGCGATGCGATGCGATACGATGCGATGCGATGCGATGCGATGCGATGCGATACGATTCGATGCGAGGCGATGTGAGGCGATGCGATGCGATGCGATGCGATGCGATGCGAGGCGATGCGAGGCGAGGCGATGCGAAGCGAAGCGATGCGATGCGATGCGATGCGATGCGAGGCGATGCGAGGCAATGTGAGGCGATGCGATGCGATGCGATGCGATGCAATGCGAGGCGATGCGATGCGAGGCAATGCGAGGCGATGTGAGGCGATGCGATGCGATGCGATGCAATGCGATGCGAGGCGATGCAAAGCGAAGCGATGCGATGCGAAGCGATGCGATGCGATGCGATGCGATGCGATGCGATGCGATGCGATGCGATGCGATGCAATGCGAGGCGATGCGATGCGAGGCAATGCGAGGCGATGTGAGGCGATGCGATGCGATGCGATGCGATGCGATGCGAGGCGATGCGAGGCGATGTGAGGCGATGCGATGCGATGCGATGCAATGCGATGCGATGCGAGGCGATACGAGGCAATGCGATGCGATGCGAGGCAATGCGAGGCGATGTGAGGCGATGCAATGCGATGCGATGCGATGCGATGCGATGCGATGCGACGCGATGCAATGCGATGCGATGCGATGCGATGCGATGAGATGCAAGGCGATGCGATGCGATGCGATACGAGGCGATGCGATGCTATGCGATTCGATGCGATGCGATGCGATGCGATGCGATGCGACGCGATGCAATGCGATGCGATGCGATGCTATGCGATGAGATGCGAGGCGATGCGAGGCGATGCGAGGCGATGCGATGCGATGCGACGCGATGCGATGCGATGCGATGCGATGCGATGCGATACGATGCGATGCGAGGCGATGCGATGCGATGCGACGCGATGCGATGCGATATGATGCGATGCGATGCGATGCGAGGCGATGCGAGGCGATGCGATGCGATGCGATGCGATGCGATGCGATACGATGCGATGCGAGGCGATGCGAGGCGATGCGAGGCGATGCGATGCGATGAGATGCGATGCGATGCGATACGATGCGATGCGATATGATGCGATGCGATGCGACGCGATGCGATGCGATATGATGCGAGGCGATGCGAGGCGATGCGATGCGATAAGATTCGATGAAATGCGATGAGATGCGATGCGATGCAAGGCGATGCGATGCGATGCGATACGATGCGATGCGATGCGATGCGATGCGATGCGATACGATTCGATGCGAGGCGATGTGAGGCGATGCGATGCGATGCGATGCGATGCGATGCGAGGCGATGCGAGGCGAGGCGATGCGAAGCGAAGCGATGCGATGCGATGCGATGCGATGCGAGGCGATGCGAGGCAATGTGAGGCGATGCGATGCGATGCGATGCGATGCAATGCGAGGCGATGCGATGCGAGGCAATGCGAGGCGATGTGAGGCGATGCGATGCGATGCGATGCAATGCGATGCGAGGCGATGCAAAGCGAAGCGATGCGATGCGAAGCGATGCGATGCGATGCGATGCGATGCGATGCGATGCGATGCGATGCGATGCGATGCAATGCGAGGCGATGCGATGCGAGGCAATGCGAGGCGATGTGAGGCGATGCGATGCGATGCGATGCGATGCGATGACATATGGCTCATCTGGGACGTCTGGGACGTTAAGGACATATAGGACATCTAGGACGTCTGGGACGTCAGGGGCTTTAGTGACATACGGGACAGCTGGGACGTCTGGGACGTTAGAGACATTTGGGACATTTAGGACGTCTTGGACGTTAGGGACATATGGAACATCTAGGACGCCTGGGTCATTAGGGACACATGGGACATATGGGACATCTGGGACGTCTGGGACTTTAAGGACATATGGGACATCTAGGACGTCTGGGACGTCTGGGACTTTAAGGACATATGGGACATTTAGGACGCCTGGGACATTAGGGACATATGGGACATATGGGACATCTGGGACGACTCGGACATTAGGGACATATAAGACATATGGGACATCTGGGACGTCTGGGACGTTAGGGACATATGGGACATCTGGGACGTCCGGGACGTTAATGACATATGGGACATCTGGGACGTCCGGGACGTTAATGACATATGGGACATCTAGGGCGTCTGGGACGTCTGGGACGTTAAGGACATATGGGACATTTAGGACGCCTGGGACATTAGGGACATATGGAACATTTGGGACGTCTGGGACGTTAAGGACATATGGGACATCTGGGACGTCTGGGACGTTAAGGACATATGGGACATTTAGACGCCTGGGATATTAGGGACATATGGGACATCTGGGACGTCTGGGACGTTAAGGAAATATGGGACATCTGGGACGTCTGGGACGTTAAGGACATATGGGACATCTAGGACGACTGGGACGTCTGAAACGTTAAGGACATATGGGACATATGGGACATCTGGGACGCCTGGGACATTAGGGACATATGAGACATATGGGACATCTGGGACGCCTGGGACGTTAAGGACATATGGGACATCTGGGACGTTTGAGACGTTAGAAACATATGGGACATCTGGGACGTCTGGGACGTTAGGGACATATAGGACATCTAAGACGTCTGCGACGTCGGAGACGTTAGGGAAATATGGGACATCTAGGACGTCTGGGACGTTAGGGACATATGGGACATCTAAGACGTCTGAGACGTCTGGGACGTTAGGGACATATAGGACATCTAGGACGCCTGGGACGTTAGGGACATATGGGACATCTGGGACGTCTGGGACGTCAGGGACGTTAGGGACATACGGGACAGCTGGGACGTCTGGGACGTTAGGCACATATGGCACATTTATGACGGTTTGGACGTTAGGGACCTATGGAACATCTAGGACGCCTGGGACATTAGGGACACATGGGACATATGGGACATCTGGGACGTTAAGGACATACGGGACATCTAGGACGTCTGGGACGTCTGGGACGGTAAGGACATATGGGACATCTATGACGTCTGGGACGCCTGGGACATAAGGGACATATGGGACAAATGAGAAATCTGGGACGTCTGGGACATTAGGGACATATGGGACATATGGGACATCTGGGACGTCTGGGACGTTAAGGACATATGGGACATCTAGGACGTCTGGGACGTCTGGGACGTTAAGGACATATGGGACATTTAGGACGCCTGGGACATTAGGGACATATGGGACGCCTGGGACATCTGGGACTCCTGGGACATTAGGGACATATGGGACATATGGGACATCTGGGATGTCTGGGACGTTAGTTACATATGGGACATCTGGGACGTCTGGGACGTTAAGGACATATGGGATATCTGGGACGTCTGGGATGCTAGAGACATATTGGACATCTGGGACGTCTGGGACGTTAAGGACATATGAGACATCTAGGACGTCTGGGACGTTAAGGACATATGGGACATCTAGGGCGTCTGGGACGTCTGGGACGTTAAGGACATATGGGATATTTACTACGCCTTGGATATTAGGGACATATGGGACATCTGGGACGTCTGGGTCGTTAAGGACATATGGGACATCTAGGACATCTGGGACGTCTGGGACGTTAGGGATATATGGAACATCTAGAACGCCTGGGACATTAGAAACATATGAAACATATGGGACATCTGGGACGTCTTAGACGTTAAGGACATTTGGGACATCTAAAACGTCTGGGACGTTAAGGACATATGGGACATTTAGGACGCCCTGGACATTAGGGACATATAGGACATCTGGGACGTCTGGGACGGTATTGACATATGGGACATCTGGGACGTCTGGGACGTTAAGGATATAAGGGACATCTAGGACGTCTGGGACGTTAGGGACATACGGGAGTTCTGGGACGTCTGGGACGTTAGGGACATATAGGACATCTGGGACGTCAGGGACTTTAGGGACATATTGGACATCTGGGACGTTAAGTACATATAGGACATCTAGGACGTCTGTGACGTTAGAGACATATGGGACATCTAGGACATCTCGGACGTCTGGGACGTTAGGGACATACGGGACAGCTGGGACGTCTGGGACGTTATGGACATATGGGACATTTAGGACGCCAGGGATATTAGGGACATATGGGACATCTGGGACGTCTGAGATGTTAGGGAAATATGGGACATCTGGGACGCCTGAGACATTAAGGACATATGAAACATATGATACATATGGGACGTCTGGGACGTTAGAGACATATGGGACATCTGGGATGTCTAGGACGTTAAGGACATATGGGACATCTAGGACATCTGGGACGTCTGGGACGTTAGAGACATATGGAACATCCAGGACGCCTGGGACATTAGAAACATATGAAACATATGGGACATCTGGGACGTCTGGGACGTTAAGGACATTTGGGACATCTAGGACGGCTGGGAGGTCTGGGACGTTAAGGAAATATGGGACATTTAGGACGCCTGCGACATTAGGGACATTTGGGACATATGGGAGATCTGGGACGCCTGGGACATTAGGGATATATGGGACATATAGGACATCTGGGACGTCTGGGACGTTAGGGACATATGGGACATCTGGGACGTCTGGGACGTTAGGGACATATAGGACATCTAGGACGTCTGGGACGTTAGGGACATATGGAACATCTGTAACGTTAGGGACATATGGGACATCTGGGACGTCTTTGACGTTATTGAGATATAGGACATATGGGATATCTGGGACGTCTGGGACGTTAAGGATATATGGGACATCTAGGACGTCTGGGACGTTAGGGACATATGGGGCATTTGGGACGCCTGGGACATTAAGCACATATGGGACTTATGGGACAAATGGGACGTCTGGGACGTTAGAGACATATGGGACATCTGGGACGTCTGGGACGTTAAGTACACATGTCACATCTAGGACGTCTGGAACGTCTGGGACGTTAAGGACATATGGGACATTTAGGGCGCCTGGGACATTAGGGACATGTGGGACATCTGGGACGTCTGGGACGTTAAGGACATATGGGACATCTAGGACGTCTGGGGTATTAGGGACATATGGGACATCTGGGACGTCTGGGACGTTAGGGAAATATGGGACATCTGGGACGCCTGGGACATTAAGGACATATGAAACATATGATACATATGGGACGTCTGGGACGTTAGAGACATATGGGACATCTGGGACGTCTAGGACGTTAAGGACATATGGGACATCTAGGACATCTGGGACATCTGGGACGTCTGGGACGTTAAGGACACATGTCACATCTAGGACGTCTGGGACGTCTGGAACTTTAAGGACATATGGGACATTTAAAACGTCTGGGACATTAGGGACATATGGGACATATGGGACATCTGGGACGCCTGGAACATTAAGGACATATGAGACATATGGGACATCTGGGACGTCTGGGACGTTAAGGACATATGGGACATCTGGGACGTCTGAGACGTTAGGGACATATGGGACATCTGGGACGTCTGGGACGTTAGGGACATATAGGACATCTAGGACGTCTGAGACGTTTGGGACGTTAGGGACATATGGGACATCTAGGACGTATGGGACATTAGGGACATATGGGACATTTAGGACGTCTGGGACGTCTGGGACGTTAAGGACATATGGGACGTCTGGGACGTTAGGGACATATGGGACATTTAGGACGTCTGAGACGTCTGGGACGTTAGGGACATATAGGACATCTAGGACGTCTGAGACATCTGGGACGTTAGGGACATATGGGACATTTGGGACGTCTGGGACGTCTGGGACGTTAAGGACATATGGGACGTCTGGGACGTTAGGGACATATGGGACATTTAGGACGTCTGAGACGTCTGGGACGTTAGGGACATATAAGACATCTAGGACGTCTGAGACGTCTGGGACGTTAGGGACATATCGGACATTTATTACGTCTGGGACGTCTGGGACGTTAAGGACATATGGAATTTCTAGGACGCCTGGGACATTAGGGACATCTGGGACATATGGGACATCTGGGACGTCTGGGACGTTAGGGACATGTGGGACATCTGGGACGTCAGGGACGTTAAGGACATATGGGACATCTAGGACGTCTGGGACGTCCGGGACGTTAAAGACATATTGGCCATTTAGGACGCCTGGCACATTAGGGACATATGGGACATATGGGACATCTAATACGCCTGGGACATTAAGGATATATAAGACCTTTGGGACATCTGGGACGTCTGGGACGTTAGGGACATATGGCTCATCTGGGACGTCTGGGACGTTAAGGACATATAGGACATCTAGGACGTCTGGGACGTCAGGGGCTTTAGGGACATACGGGACAGCTGGGACGTCTGGGACGTTAGGGACATTTGGGACATTTAGGACGTCTTGGACGTTAGGGACATATGGAACATCTAGGACGCCTGGGTCATTAGGGACACATGGGACATATGGGACATCTGGGACGTCTGGGACTTTAAGGACATATGGGACATCTAGGACGTCTGGGACGTCTGGGACTTTAAGGACATATGGGACATTTAGGACGCCTGGGACATTAGGGACATATGGGACATATGGGACATCTGGGACGCCTCGGACATTAGGGACATATAAGACATATGGGACATCTGGGACGTCTGGGACGTTAGGGACATATGGGACATCTGGGACGTCCGGGACGTTAATGACATATGGGACATCTGGGACGTCCGGGACGTTAATGACATATGGGACATCTAGGGCGTCTGGGAAGTCTGGGACGTTAAGGACATATGGGACATTTAGGACGTCTGGGACATTAGGGACATATGGAACATTTGGGACGTCTGGGACGTTAAGGACATATGGGACATCTGGGACGTCTGGGACGTTAAGGACATATGGGACATATAGGACATCTAGGGCGTCTGGGACGTCTGGGACGTTAAGGACATATGGGACATTTAGACGCCTGGTATATTAGGGACATATGGGACATCTGGGACGTCTGGGACGTTAAGGAAATATGGGACATCTGGGACGTCTGGGACGTTAAGGACATATGGGACATCTAGGACGACTGGGACGTCTGAAACGTTAAGGACATATGGGACATATGGGACATCTGGGACGCCTGGGACATTAGGGACATATGAGACATATGGGACATCTGGGACGCCTGGGACGTTAAGGACATATGGGACATCTGGGACGTTTGAGACGTTAGAAACATATGGGACATCTGGGACGTCTGGGACGTTAGGGACATATAGGACATCTAAGACGTCTGCGACGTCGGAGACGTTAGGGAAATATGGGACATCTAGGACGTCTGGGACGTTAGGGACATATGGGACATCTAAGACGTCTGAGACGTCTGGGACGTTAGGGACATATAGGACATCTAGGACGCCTGGGACGTTAGGGACATATGGGACATCTGGGACGTCTGGGACGTTAGGGACATACGGGACAGCTGGGACGTCTGGGACGTTAGGCACATATGGCACATTTATGACGGTTTGGACGTTAGGGACCTATGGAACATCTAGGACGCCTGGGACATTAGGGACACATGGGACATATGGGACATCTGGGACGTTAAGGACATACGGGACATCTAGGACGTCTGGGACGTCTGGGACGGTAAGGACATATGGGACATCTATGACGTCTGGGACGCCTGGGACATAAGGGACATATGGTACAAATGAGAAATCTAGGACGTCTGGGACATTAGGGACATATGGGACATATGGGACATCTGGGACGTCTGGGACGTTAAGGACATATGGGACATCTAGGACGTCTGGGACGTCTGGGACGTTAAGGACATATGGGACATTTAGGACGCCTGGGACATTAGGGACATATGGGACGCCTGGGACATCTGGGACTCCTGGGACATTAGGGACATATGGGACATATGGGACATCTGGGACGTCTGGGACGTTAGTTACATATGGGACATCTGGGACGTCTGGGACGTTAAGGACATATGGGATATCTGGGACGTCTGGGATGCTAGAGACATATTGGACATCTGGGACGTCTGGGACGTTAAGGACATATGGGACATCTAGGACGTCTGGGACGTTAAGGACATATGGGACATCTAGGGCGTCTGGGACGTCTGCCGTTAAGGACATATGGGATATTAAATACGCCTTGGATATTAGGGACATATGGGACATCTGGGACGTCTGGGTCGTTAAGGACATATGGGACATCTAGGACATCTGGGACGTCTGGGACGTTAGGGACATATGGAACATCTAGAACGCCTGGGACATTAGAAACATATGAAACATATGGGACATCTGGGACGTCTTAGACGTTAAGGACATTTGGGACATCTAAAACGTCTGGGACGTTAAGGACATATGGGACATTTAGGACGCCCTGGACATTAGGGACATATAGGACATCTGGGACGTCTGGGACGGTATTGACATATGGGACATCTGGGACGTCTGGGACGTTAAGGATATAAGGGACATCTAGGACATCTGGGACGTTAGGGACATACGGGAGTTCTGGGACGTCTGGGACGTTAGGGACATATGGGACATCTGGGACGTCTGGGACTTTAGGGACATATTGGACATCTGGGACGTTAAGTACATATAGGACATCTAGGACGTCTGTGACGTTAGAGACATATGGGACATCTAGGAC